>CAIGRM010216619.1:0-11266 GCA_903798335.1 Fraxinus albicans | reverse complement strand
GATATCCGATTTAGACGATTCAAAATGCATTAGAAAGATAACTCGAAGGACTGTAACTTTGTTAGAAATAGATCTTTTCCAATTCGGACTTTTACTATACCAAAAATAGGTCTCTATTTTCAGCTAAAAACCTGGAATATATCTTGTGCGAATTGGAAATTGATTTTGATAATATTTAATTCATTTTTGACTTCTAATTGCTTCCAATCAACCCTTTGCACTCTCGAACCTTCATCGTGAGTCCCGACATAATTTTTGAGTATTTGCACTTTAGTCCTTGAACTTTCACTTTCTTCAATTCTGGTTATTTTTCACTTATTTCTCATTATTTCCGCCACATTCATCACTTGTCCTGCAAAACATGAATTGCATAGAATTAAGCTATATTCCAACATATTAATCAACAATTGCTCATGTTGTGACAGGAAAATAAGTATGTAACACGTACTGGTATGTTCTTGATTAATATATTATACACATTATCGATGTAATATCTTCTACAAAAATCACGTCCAAATTGGTTTCCAAAAGAGTTCTAATCAAATAAGGAAAGTTCCATTCGCGTGCAGATTTTTTGTCTCTGCACAACAGTCAGTAATTTGGTTATAAGTTTCTCTTCCAATATCCGATTTAGATGATTCAAGATGCGTTGGAAAGATAACTCGAAGAGTTACAACTTGTTTGGAAATAGATCTTTTCCAATTCGCACTTTTACTATGCCAAAAATGGGTCTCAATCTTTGGATAAAAATCTGAAATATATCTTGTGCGAATTGGAAATTGATTTTGATAATATTTCATTCCTTTTTGACTTCTAATTGCTTCCAATCGACCCTTAGCACTCTCAAACCTTCATCGTGAGTCCCGACATAATTTTTGAGTATTTGCACTTTAGTCCTTGAACTTTCACTTTCTTCCATTCTGGTTATTTTTCACTTATTTCTCATTATTTCCGCCACATTCATCACTTGTCCTGCAAAACATGAATTGCATAGAATTAAGCTATATTCCAACATATTAATCAACAATTGCTCATATTTTGACAGTAAAATAAGTATGTAAAACGTACTTATCATATATCCATGCGTTTAGTATCACAATTTTGATGAAGTATGTTTCATGTTGTTTTTATAGCATTCAAGTAATATGTATCATTTTCACACAAGATATTCATCGATCTTTGTTGATTGTATTAACATGAGAGTTCGATAAAAAATGGATCCTATTATTTTTAGGAGTCTCGTATACAATATATAATAGTGTTATTTTAAGGGAAAATATTTTGCAAGTTATGGACATTCATTATAAAAAGAATATGTCTAGTTAAAATTTTACGAGGAAAAAACTTATTTGAAAATTTTTAATCAAGAAAAAAGAGTACATTATCCTTTCATATTAACCTCTAAAAAATTTATTAAAATTCTTGTCAGGAAAATTCAATAGAACAAAAATCTTGGTCAAGAAAAAAGAGTACAAAGAAAGTTTATTCTCCCTCAAAATAATATCACTCAAACTATATGCTTCAAGCATATTATTCAAGAATTTATATGAAATTTCATCCACTACAAATATAATTTTATTTTTGTATAATTATGTGAGATTCATTATGATAATAGCCAGGATTATATATTAATTTTTAAAATTTTTAATTTTTTGCTTAAGCATACATTTTTAGATGTTCGGACTGCGGGTTCAAAAATTCTTGATTTATTTAGTAAATTCAATTTTGTTAGAATTGCATCCTTTTATTTGGTCAATTATTGCTTCGTGGGTATTCTTCGACGAATTTCCTTCAATATTCTCGCTATCATTCATAATACGAAGTGCTACATTATGTATTAAAATATTGTCCACTTCTTCTTTTCTTTTCTTTTCGATTTCATTTCTTGTTTCGTAAAGGCATAACCTATAAAGATATTTCAATTTTAAATATTTCAAGTGTATGAATCTCTTCTAGGGTTTTACAACATATTATGTTTATATGAGTGTAAGAGTATATGCCTCCTTAACGAGATCATTGTTACTATCTGTTCCATTTATCTGTTGGAGATTTTTTGTCTGCGAATCGAATGTCGTCAGTTTCAGATGTGCCACATATATATCAATTATAACGTCAATAGATTTTCTTTTTAAGACGTCAATATTTAAGTTGAAGCATTTAAAATTGTTGTGTGAGATATTCTTAATTACTTTGATCAATAAATATATTTAAATAAATTTTTTTCGAACTTTAAGTTCAAATTATCTTGTACAATGATCTAGATAACATAATGATGTATTATATTTATTATTTACAACTTCTTAATTATTCTCACAAATTTAGGGAAATTTATCCAATCAAAATGATAGTCAACAAATAGCATTATAAAATACCATACATTATGGAAGTTAATACCCTAAACAGTCACCGAACTTTGTCAAAAGTTCCCAAGAGGTCACCGAATTTCAAAACTTTCATAATTAGTCACTGAACTTTGCAAAAAGTTCCTAGTAGATCACTGAACTTCAAAACTACCCTAAATAGTCACTGAACTTTGCTAAAACTTCCTAGGAGGTCACCAAACTTTACAAATTATGACCCCATATATCAATGATTTAGTGACCCCCTATTGACCTTCTAGGAACTTTTTGCGAAGTTCAGTGACTAATTATGGAAGTTTTAAAGTTCAGTGACCTCCTGGGAACTTTTAGCAAAGTTTAGTGATTATTTAGGGTATTAACCCTACATTATGGCTTAAGATATTTTGTAAGGGCTCAAACTAAATATATATTATCAACATTATTTAATATCTATGGAGTGATTGTACATGTATTACACTAATGGAAATCATAAGATGAAAAATATTAGGCTTTGACCATAAGTTAAATATATGGAAAAAAATTTGATGTTATCATGATGCATATAAGTGTTACTATATATAAAATAGCAACCTAAATATGAGAAGAACTTTGTTCTTAATAGTAATTGTTGAAAAATTACTTGGAGGCTCACTAACATTAACAAGACACGCCGTTTTAATTTTCTAATACTAAAATTATGCTCATAATATAAAATTGAAACAAATAATCTTGCAAATTTAGGTTGTAGATATATAATAGCATCATCCAATCATCTAATAGGTGTATCTATTAGATGTAATAACATCTAGATGGTCAATATAGATGATGACGAAGCCCTATATCTCCTTAACTAATTTCTAAGATTATAAAGGTTTAATCCCAACTTTAACTAATCTTATTATGACCAATTTATAATACAGAGAACAAGCATTATATGGGACACTAGATTGAAGAATATTATGAATTTTCATTAAATGTACATTCGAATTCTCATTAATTTTTCGCATCATTATGATCAGGGTTGATTTGACCATAACAAAATATTCAAGAAATTGAACTTATGATTAGTATAGAGGATTATGAATCAAAATCAATATAAATTTGAAATTTTTGTTGAGGACCCATTTTGATACACCATTCTATATTAATATAAATTTCAAATCTTCGTTGGTGACCTATTTTGATACATAGTGAAGGGTGATATTGAGACTTGGACAACACAATAGAAATATTGTATATGAGAAATATAAGGTTCGTGGTCAAATGTAAGCATTTATAATAAGCAGTTGGTATTATACGAACCAATTATGCAACATGTAATATAGCATGACCCTAAACAAAAGTTGAGAATTTTGTTTCATAAGTAACGGCTAAGCAATAAATTATAATGTTTGATAAATGACTCTGCTTAAACATTGTGTATAGACATTAGAAATAAAATATTCAATTTCAATCTCAATTGACACACAACACTCATTGATGCTTGTAATCTAAATTTATTAACATTATCAAGACGAATTGTCTTGATTGAATAATCAAAAAATTAAACTCCTAATTTTTTGATTTGAGCAAGTAGTTTAGAAAAAGCTACATTCTTAATAAAAAGTTAGTCGAAATGAGACCATCCAATAGAAGAATCAATTAAAATCATAAAATAACGAAATAATTCACATGATGGATGTATATATCCACACATGTCTCCTTCAATTCTTTCAAGAAAGTCAAAGATTCAACATTAATCTTTGTAGTGGAAAGTATGATAGCGAACTTGACTTACAAACAAGTCGCATATATTCTAATCACTACATAAAAGAATATTTTGATTCTTCAAGGGATATTCACGTGAGTTGTTAATTTTCAGTAAATCATTATTGTTCATTGATGTCCAAGTCGATCATGCCACACTATAAAACGTTTTTCTATAGAAATTCAAGTTCGTAATAATGTTTGATTCAATCATTTTTATGATTATAACATGACAAATGGAAGTACAATGAGTTTTTCTTTTATATGCTTCTAACAAGATAAAAAAGAAGTTATACAAATATATTCAATATTATTATTTTTACATCATCTCAATGTCATATCTATTGCAAATATCTTTAAACTAAGCAAATCTTCTAAATTTATTGGAATAAATTGCATCATCAATATTCAATTTTGTATTTGGCAAGAAAATACTAGATCTTCTGGTGCCTTTTGATGATATTCGATGCATACGATATCATATTAACATGATTTCAGTCATGTTAATTTTAAGAATTACTTTTTATCTTGGAGTATTGTATGCGTAGTTGCACTATCTGCTAAGCAAACATCTTAATGATGTATCTCAAATCTTATTTTTTTCGTATCAAGATTTATGTTTCTTTAGGAGTAAAAATATAATATTTTTCGAGAATATTGAAAAATAGAATGTTATGCTATTGAAGAGTAATAATTAATATATTTTTTTAATAATAAATAAATAGAAAGTTAGTTTTCTTCAAAAAGTGCAACCCAACATTGAGTTGTTTAATTTGTACTTTTGAAGAACACAACGAGATATATACTCTTCTTGAATAATCTAAATAATTTTGTTCTAATTCAGGAGCAAAAATTTATCAATTTTATAATAAATAGATATAAAAGTATTAAAAATTCATAAGATATACTACGTATTAAAAAGATAGGCACAAATTAATGTAATAGTTGATTGGCAAGAAGAAGAAACAAAATATCTATTGCAATATGTTGCTTATACACATTAGCAGAATTGTATATCTTAATTTTTTTCATGGAAAAACATGATAGGTTGCATGTATAAAAGAAGGATTTAAATACTTATCTTAATCGAATTTCATGCAATTTGCTGTGTACTTTGTTCGTCAATTTAAGATCTAAAACTTATACAGGGATCCTCATATTACGTAGCAGAATACTATACACAACTTGAAACAGACTGAAATCGGGGCTCCTATTTCGAGCATTATTATAAGAAAACTCTGTCTAGCTAAGCCGCTGATCCCATGAGGGAAGATTATCCCCAACTAAACACCGCAACAAATCACCCAGAGATCGATTCACCACCTTAGTCTGTCCATCTGTTTGAGGGTGGTAAGCACTACTGAAATTGAGCGACGTGTTAACTGACTTCCATAAGCTCCGCCAAAAGTGACCAATGAACCTTGTGTCTCTGTTAGACACAATAGAAGTGGGCAAACCATGAAGACGATAAATCTCTCTGAAAAATAGCTGGGAAACCTTGACAGCATCAGCGGTATGCTTACAAGGTATGAAGTGCACCATTTTCGAAAATCGATCTACGACCACAAAAATGGAGTCATTACCATGTTGTGTGCACGGTAAACCCTGGACACAATCCATGCTAATATCAGTCCACGGAGCTGAAGGCATCAGTAAGGGTCGATAAAGACCAGCGTTTGTAGCTTTCTCTTTTGTCACATTACACATCCTGCACCGCGAGACAAACTTCTCCACTTCACGGTGTATAGTAGGCCAGAAAATGAAGCACTAATGAGTGCTAAAGTGCGATCTCGCCCCACATGACCCTCACCTAAAACTCCTCAATCAATTTCAAATGAAGGCTGCAATCTAGTATACACAACTAAATACCCCGAAACACATAACCGTCCTCTAACAGAAAGGGAGGATGAGGTCCATGTAATAAATTGTGAAAAATGGGGCTAAAAGAAGAATCATCAGCATAAAGAGAGGCAAAGGTTTCGAACCCCGTGACTGCCACACGATTAGAAGAACCAGCCTGATGCTTAATTACAAAGTTGAACTGCTGCAAGATGGCAATCTACGATGCATGATGGGCAGACACAGAATCCTGGCTGGAAAAATGCTTGAAGGCCTCATGATTACTGTATAAGATAAATTCCCGCTGAAATAGATAATGTCACTAATGGCGTAAGACCTGAACAAAAGTTCTGCATCATAAGTGATATATCTCCCACGAGCCCCTGTTAACTTCTGCATGAAATAAGCTACTAGTTTCCCCTCTTGACCGAGAACATCTCTGATGCCCAATTTAGAGGCATCGCAATGTAAGGTGAAAGGCTTTGCGAAATCAGGCAATGCAAGTATCGGGGCTGAAATCTAGCGCTCCTTAATAACCACGAACGACTTCTGAGCCTCGGGTGTCCACTGAAACTTACTCTCCTTCATGCAATCAGTAATGGGAGACATGATGGTGCTAAAGTGCTGAATACATCGTCGATGAAACGACACCAAACCATGGAAACTCCGCACATCAGAAATTGATTGTGGTCGTGGCCACTGTCGGATCGCATCAATCTTTGCTGAATCTACTATCAATCCACTCGCTGACTCATACACCAAAAATAGAACACTATCGGTATAAAATATACACTTATTACGAGTTGCAAAGAACTCTTCCCTGCGCAAAACAGCAAGGACTTTCCTTAAATGCACACCATGAGATTCCTCTGACTCACGTACACCAATATATCATCGAAGTATGCAACAACACACTTACCAATAAACGGTCGAATGGCTGGGTTCATCACCCACATGAACGTGCTTGGTGCATTGGATAATTCGAAGGGCATAACCAACCACTCAAACAATCCCTCCCGTGTCTTAAAGGTCGTCTTTCACTCATCACCATGACGGATTCTGATATGATGGTAACCACTTTTCAAGTCCAGTTTGGTAAATACTGTTGCTCCTATCAACTGGTCAAGTAAATCACCTAATCGCGGTATCGGGAAGCGATATCGAACTGTTATTTTGTTGATGGCTCTGCTATCTATACACATCCGATAACTTCCATCTTTCTTTGGCACTAGAAATGCGAGGACTGCACACGAGTTGAGGCTCTCTTTGATATAACCCTTCTGCACCAGCTCTTCTATATGTCTCCTCAACTCATCATGTTCTGTCGGGCTCATTCGATAATGCGGACGGTTAAGCAATGATATACCAGGGATCAAATCAATCTGGTGTTGTATATCCCGCAAAGAAGGAAGACCCTGTGGAAGCTCCCGGGGAACACATCCTAAAATTCAAACATCAAGGCGGTAGCTTTGGGGTGAAGACCTGCCCCCGAGGCTGCCATAGGAACTGTCGATAATCCCGTCATCTCAGTTCCCACTACGATACCTTCTGCCAACATCTCGCGCACAAATAAGGATCGGGAAAGTAGGTTACTACTGTCCCCTACCGAAGAGATACAATGAGCATCCTTAGAGGGTAGTAGTATAATCTTCTTACCCGAAAAAGTGAACGTATACGCGTTCTGATGTCCTTCATGACACGCATCCCTATCAAACTGCCATGGACGACCTAACAACAGACGACACGAGTCCATAGGCACCACATCACACCAAACACTATCACGATACACACTACGAATAGAGAAAGGTACCAATACATGTCTAGTAACCCAAATTTCATTACCTCGTCTCAACCATGCTATAAGGAGCAGGGTGGGGTTCGGAGCCTAACTTCAACTTCTGTACTGCCGCTTTTGATGTCACGTTTTTCACAATTGCCTGAATCAATGATGAACCTGCACACTTTACCCCCAATGGTACACGTGGATAGAAAGATGTTGTTTCGCTGCAAGTCCTCAAATGACCCCTTAAGCGTAAGGCACGCTCGCCTTACTACTAGAAGAGGTCCCATGTAACCTGTATGCACTACTTCGACCTCTTCTTCCTCATTCACCACATGAACAGGATCTTCGACATAGGCTTGTGTTACTTCTCTGATCAACAAGCCTAGGCGTGACTGTCCTTGGGATGGACAATCCCTCCTCAAATGACCAAAACCATCACAACCAAAACACTGACTTCCACGCCTTCGTCCACCAGACGGAGTCCAGCAACTTCTAGCAACAGTCAATGTTATTTCAATTGAGAAGAGGAGATGCGCTATAGTGACATGGTCAGTGACAGACCCAAAAACAGGGGGCCTAGGTGGCTTCATCTTGGCCCTTAATCTGATTTTCAACAGTAAAAATCAAGGGTCGAGGTGGCGCCCTGTTTTCTAGACGACCACCAACCCTGTTCGTTTAGCATTTTTGTTGAGGAGAGAGTAGACAACTCCAAATAAAACACCAACAAAATTACCAAGTAAATCAAACTTTCTCTTAAGTATACTTTTGTTTTGAAATACACGAGTCAATTTTTACATAAAAATCTTTACAATTGATCACACAACACATGCCCACATGCAGTCAAGTGTATCACAAGTGTAAACAATGCATATTAGTATGCATCACGTGCATCACATAATTTGTTAGTTATCATGTCCATCTTGGTCCAGTCCAATGTAACAAAAATGTATTCTTGCCCTGAAATGCAACTGTTTGATAAAGTTGCTTCCTAGGACAGAAACTAAACTACAGATATATAAACTGTTTCCAAGAAAACATTACAATGGACATTGTTCCTTAAAAATACCAAAAAGACAAACTACAAAGATTAAACGTCGACATTCTAGAAGCAACAAAAATGCAAACTTGGCCGAAGAAATGACATAATTCATAAAAAATTTACCCCTACCTCCTTCAATGAATCAACCACTGCCTTCACCTTACCATGATATTTTTGTTCTCTCTTCAATGAAACTGAAACAACAGGAATGTTCTGAAACATTAGTCGCTCCCCAAGCAACTTGCCAATTTTCGCAACAGCTGCAACATCACGAGTACTTTCTTTTGCCTTTTCCATGCTCAATCTCAGGGCCTTCTCTTGCGTGATTGCAGGAGAGGCTACTGTCGCAGTTGGTGTGTGGATTACTTGAGCACTCACATAATTATTTGTGAAGTGCATTTTTAGGACATAAGGTCTGAGAAATTTCGTCAATCTTTTGGGCTTCACTGGTGGAGGAATAACCATCTCTGCTATACATTAAACAGAAGGAAATTTTATGAGTCAAATTACATCATTGCATATAATTATGTTGTCAGAAAACTGTGATCATAACATCATAAGTGATCTTGAACTAATTGACAAAAAATTCTGTTTTAAGTGTTGACTTGCATTTATCTTTGCAAGCAGCTTAAAAAATCAGCTAAAATTAACAGAAAAATTTGTGATGAATGCAGAGCTTAACAGATAAAAGACTTCTAGACTATCATTCAAATCAAGTAAACCAATTTCCTACACAAAAAATTATAACCTGGATACATCCTGGACTGGGGTTCAGAATATGCTTTGTTGTTTTATTGACATTCAAATGCTTAAACAATATATTCTTCAAGAGTATCCTCGTAGGGAGACCAAAAAAAAAAAAGTAACAACGAAAGTGTCTCCAAAAACGCCCTCATTTCTTGTTGGATTGAAGTATCTTTTCCTCCAAAAACTCTCTCAATATACAGGCTTCTCCAATTTCAGAGCACCATGATGCCTGATAAGATTTTGAACTAAGATCAAACAATTGCACGCAAAGTACATATCTTAGACATCTTTTCAAAGTAAACATATATTTCATGGGATTACAAACCTAAATTCAGTAAGGATACCATAATTGTCTGCATCCTTCCTGATCTAAAATCACTAAGCTTTTGTACCTCTTTTCTATGAGGCAACGAGACAGACAAAATGCTAGTTCCTTTCTAAAGCTTCGCGATTCATTGATACAATTTTCAACTATATCGCGAACAATGAAGCACAGGACGCTTAACTCTTATTTTTTATTTCCTTCGAAATTTTATATATTGAAAAGCTTTCACATCTGCTCCAATAGGTAATAATTCTTCACAGGATAGCATTTACTTCTAATATAGAGTTGGATTGTTTTACAAGTTAAATTTTCTTTTCCCAATGCCCTTGAAATGCAAAATATTGCTCAGTAGTTTAGCACGGTTCTGGAAAGACGTGGTTGGAAGCATTTTCTAATGCACAAGAAATGAATAAAATTGCTCTCCCTAAGAGTAGTTTGTCACTGGAATATGAATGAGACAGGTGCTGAATTATAGAGGATGACGAGTTTCGATCTGAATTATGTTGGTAATTAGTTTCCAGTGCCATGATGGGGTAAACAGCTAAGGTCTATTGCATTAACTCTAGAAGCATCGTCAACGGTGGAAACTTGGAGTCTAAATATCTTCAGGTCTGGATATTGATCCATCAACAAAACCCAATGTGTTCTTCACTGACAGTGTGATAATCATTGCGCGACTCCAGGAGCGAAGTTATCTCCAGTGAGCTGCTGAGATACTAGAATCAAACTGGGACTATCAGAATGAAGGAGGTAAAACGGATTAGCAGGGTCATCAAAATTTGATTTCAAACTTGCCTTGCTTCAGCTTGATTTCCAGACTCCATTGTATAATCGAATGAAGCAACTTAATTGAAAATCAAATAAGGAATGAAGTGGTTTTGCTTTGATACCATATCAGAATCATGAGAATGGAGAAAAAGAGAAATAGGATTCTATTCAACTTATTAATTGAGGCTTACAGCAGACATATAAATAGACAAAAGAAAAATGGCGCCAAAATGAACTAACACTCTAACAATCTCTAACTAACTGAACTGAAAAATTAAAGGAAAAATAGAAGAATCGCGAATCAACTAGAAGGAGAGCTGGAGCTTGAATTGAATTAATTCTGATAACAAGCAACATCACCTCACTCTTTAAGATATCTATACATGTAGGCATGCTTCTAAGTCTCCTCTATAAAGTTACCAGAACCGATAACCATGCTGATCTATCTTTACTAAGCAGTCCCTGTCTACAATATACAACTAATTACAGATTTATCACCAGCCTTCCATCTATCGTCCATAATACCAGAAGTTCCAGAATAAATAATTACAAGAAGAATCTGCAAATTCTTGCATTATTTTGATTCTTCTTTTTTCACTCTTTTATTCTTTTTTATTTCTTGCATCTTCTAAGCAATCCACCTTGTTGACTTCTCGACCAATATTCTGCTCCAATTCGAA
>CAIGRM010216597.1:0-24933 GCA_903798335.1 Fraxinus albicans | reverse complement strand
AAGAAAGCCTTCCAGATGAACAGTAAACTAACTGTGCGCGGCATCACGTGGTGAACAGTAACAAACCGGTTTCAATCTGGATTAATGTAAATTGGACGACACGAGATGAACAGTGACAATTGGGATCCGCTCTTTTATAGGAAGTAGGATATATTAGAAAGTGTGGTTAATTAAGTTACTTAATGAGTGTGGTGTCTAAAAATTTATTTATTGTTAAAATATATATTTAAAAGTGTGGTTAATTAAGTAATTTTACCTAGGCATTTAAGTAAATAATAGTATTAATTAAAATTATGGTGCAATAAATAAATTTGTAGTGGTAATATATAACTATCCAATTAAATAAAATTGAAGTCCAATGACCTAATTGACATTAAATTAAAGTACAATTAGCATGAATGAAATTTACCCTTTTAAGTTTTTCTCTGTTTGACCGGCATTATTTTCCATGAAAAATGGAAAATGATTTCCATTTCTATTTCCACCCATTTGACTTGTTTGATGGACATTTTTTCTAGGGAAATTTTTTCTTTCTAGCAACCTCACGCACCTGCTTTCACCAATTTTGAATGGTGGGAAATTTGATTCCACCTTTTTTTTTTGCAACGAAAACAAATTTCATAACCAATTGTAAATTTTTTTTTTTGACTTTAATGGATAATTTCCATATAAAACAAAGTCAAACGAACACTAAAGTCCCGTTTAAAATGAAAAATATGACAGTTATCCATCATATCAACATTTAAATTNAAATTTTTTTTTTTGACTTTAATGGATAATTTCCATATAAAACAAAGTCAAACGAACACTAAAGTCCCGTTTAAAATGAAAAATATGACAGTTATCCATCACATCAACATTTAAATTTAAATTTTCTATCTCTTGTGTGGACCCCAATAATGACTATATTTTTCATTCTCATTCTATAATAATTTGGCTCAAGCAGGGCCTAAACTTTGATTAAAAAAAAAAAATTTTTTAGGAAAAAAATTTCTCCTTTTTTTTAAACTTTTGGGCAATAGAAACAAATTTTATAATCAATTGTGGAAAAAAATTATCACTTTAATGGATAATTTTCATGTAAAACAAAACCAAACGAACACAAAAAGATCAAAAAATTTTAAAAATTTTCGAGTGAAAAATTATACCAAGCAAACATACTTAGGCCCTGTTTGATAGGGCATTATTTTCCATAAAAAATGGAAAACAAATTCCAACTTCCACTTTTTTCTTGTTTGATACACTTTATTTTTCATGAAAAAATTTTCCACATTTGGCTCACATGCTTACATGCTCACCAATTCCTTGATTTTGTGGAAAATCAGTTCCCACCATTTTGGTGGGAATTGATTTTCCATCTTTTATTTTTAAGCCATTGGAAAATTTTTTAGATACAATGTTAAAAAAATTATCATTTTTATTGACAATTTTCATAAGCCAAAAGAATGATATTCAGTATGGTAATTTTTTTTAAAAAAAAATTTCTTAAATTTTTTTTTTTTGGCAAGTGAAATGAAATTATCACTTTAATGGACAATTTTCATGAAAAAGAAAACCAAACGAATACCAAACTTTTAACATTTTTCAGGTGAAAAATTATACTAATCAAACACAATTAATTACAATTCACAATAAAACAATTTTTAGATGATTCAATTCCCTATAATTCATTTTCTTTCCACCCATTTTTTACCTTTGCAATCAAATGGGCCTTTAATTAACAATTTCCGGGAAAATAAGTTCTAGACAATTACTTTATTTGAAATTCATTTTCTTTCTACCCATTTTTCACAATTGTAATCAAACGGCCCCTTAAAATTTTTGGTTTAGAAGGGTCTACCAGGTGGACCTAGTAAATTGTAACATACTCGGTAAAACTTTCACACCTATTAATTAATTTTGCTTGAAGAGTTAATTTAGGGAATATTTTGTGACAATATATAATGTGAATATTAGGACCCATATTTATTATATTCTCCCAATAGAAGTTTACGGCTATAAACTGTTATGGATATATATTTTATCTTTTCATTACATATTTTGTAATTAAGAATCTAACATTTTAGTTAACTTTATTATACATAAGTGACTTTGTATTGTAAAATTACAAAAAAACGTGACTTTTAACATATTATTATCTTATTAAAATGAAAAATATGACCGTTGTCCCTCACATCAACATTTAAATTCAAATTTTCTATCTCTTACGTGGGCTCCAATAACACCTATATTTTTCATTCTCATTCTACAATAATTTGGTTCAAACAGGACAATAATAGTATCTATCAATTGTATTATGTTACAAGTTGAATCTACGTGACGTAGAATGACCAAACAAGGACATTGGAGGGGGCAAGTGGATTGTCAAAACATCATCATTACGGGGCGGAAATAGAATGAGCCTTGAAATAATTGCTTCATATAGGCAAAGGTCGAGTACCAAACTTCCTCAAGCTAGGAATGATAAAAAAAACTCAACAAACCCGATACCCTCGAGGCCCCGCCCCTCATGGGGCAGGGAAAACCCACTTCAACGGGGCGAGGAATTTGCCCTGGGGCGGGGACGGGTAATAGGGTCCCCGCCCCGTCCCGTTAAAAAAAAATTTTTTTTTTTAGAATTCAATACTTTAAATTAAAATTTGCATTGTTCTAATAGAAAATAGCAACTAAAATTATTTGTTTAAATCTAATGAATATGAACAATAAAAATAAATTATCAAAAATAAAAAAAAAAAAATTTAAACGGGGAAAGGCCCCACCCCGCCTTAAACAGGTAACGGGGCGTCGACGGGGCAAAGAATTTCTTAGCGGGGCGCCCTCCCCGTCACGCTCTGTTGCCATCCTACCTCAAGCTCCATCGACTTGAGGCCGAACCTTTGTGTTATACACCTTAGATCAAACTCAAACACTTGTCAATTGGGCTTCGAATGAGCCCAAAGAAATAGAAGTCAGATAGGGCAAATTGATATCATCTCTCCTCAAAGGAAAGTGTAAAAGTATCTCGTTAACCATATGATAGCACGAGGAGAATGTCATGTAATAGAAAACAATAAGAAAAACATGTGAGAAAGTGAATTTGAGAATCTTGTGAAGTAACAACTAACTCAATCAATAAGAACCACGTCACACAGTCATCTAGAGTTGTAATTTATTGTGGGCTCATCTACACACACACAAAAAAAAAAAAGAAAAAAAGACACGTGTACGAGTGATCCTAAACTTGGAAAACCTATAAATACTCCAAAAATTTACCAAGGAAAGGAAGTAAGGTGATAAACCTTAGCTAAACTCTAGCTCATCCTAGCCTTTACTTGACAGCGGTCATCACTTAGATTTAACGATCGATAAAAGGCTTGAAAAAAAATTAGAGATGGAGATGATTGAGAGACTTATTGGCTTCAACTTTTGGGCTCAAACAATTTACTTTTGTGCTACTTTGTGTAAAAGTGGAGTCCATGATTAAGGTTCAAATGTCATGATAATTAAGTTTTACTTTAGCCATCAAAATATAGCCTGTTTTGTAGGGATTAAAATTAAGATTTCAACTTAAATCTAATTTTAATAACTAATTCACGTGGACCATAACTTTTCAACAACACATTCCATCTATTTTTATTACAATCTACTAAAAAATTGATTTTAATTCCTACCAAATTGGGGCATAATTAGTCCATGTTTGACAACAATTATTTGAAAATTCTTTTATTTACATACTTATTTTCAATTACATTTACATAATAAAGTTTATGCAAATCCAAAAATTTTCACTACTTTTTGACTGCATAGTCTCTTAAAAGTGACTATGCAAATCATCATTTTTTTTTTGTGTAAATAATGACCACCAAATAGAGACTAGCCCCTGTTTGGTGCACATTATCAACCCAAGAATATTTTTTTTTATGTGATGGGAAATATGTGGTTAAAAAAGAAGTATAAATTATTGATGTGATGAAAAATATTATTTTATTGAAGAATTGTGGTTGAAAATAAGTAGAATAATGAGAATGGAAAAAATAATTTTCAAAATCCTCGATATCATCACCGAGAAATCATAAAAAACTGCGACTTTTTGGACTATTATTTCTTATATACTACTAATTGTACGTAGCAACCTATGTTAAACAAAAACAATAATAATATGTGCTTTAATATTGGAAAAAAATTCAAGAAAGAGAAGCTCAGAAAAGACGACGATGAAGAGAAAGAAGATATTGGGTTATTAGGGAAGGAGATTCAAAAATGGAATAAAAAACGCGAGATGGAAACGCGAGAAGGTGGTCGTGATGACACTTTACCACTTGTGAGTGCCTCCAAGCATAATTTCTGATTTCGTTTTTTTTTTCTCTCTTTTTTTTATTGAATTGGAGAATTATACCAAGGAAATTTGCTGGGGATGCCCAATTTTTATGTGGTTTAATATGTACGATCAAGTTAGAATGATGTATAAGTTTTTCTAATTTTCTTCCTAAGCATCGAATTGAACTTGCTTGTTAGGTCACATCGGTAGGAGTATAAAAGTAGAGTGGACCGCCTGAGTCATACATGACGTGTCGTGATATAATTTCTATCCCAATTTTATTTTCTACTTAGTTTGTTAAAGGGATAATTGCAGTAAAAATTCAAAACCTTTGAAATATTAGTAGACTTTCCCTAAACATTTCAAATGTTGCAGCTGTCACCCCTAACCTTTCAAACCGTTGCATGTGAGATCCTTTTAGATGGTTTCCATCCAAAATGTCGTTAATTGACCACCAAAATAAATTTTGACCATTTTCTAATAAGATAATAGATGGTAAAATTGTCTATACATTATATACATTCTTAAAAAAAAAAAAAAAAAACAAAGCAAAACTTAATCTTCTTCAACCAATCCCCCTACCCCCATCCCTTCCCAAATCAAAACCAAAATTCTCAATCACGATTGCTTAGTCCGACGGGCCCGACGTTTTAGCACCTCAGGTCGGGTCAGATACTCGGACTTGGATAGGATCGAGTCCTCTTTGAATCCGTTGATTCGCATTGGACCCATTGAAGATGACGATAAAGGATCAATCATGTCAGTGGCGAAGGGTTTAGCGTGTAGAGACAAGGGTTTTTGGTCGGATTTCCTAGAGAGGGAAGGAGTAGAAAGGGAATTTTGAAAGTGATTATTCTTGGCGACGACGGAGATGGCGCCCCACCGCCGACTCTAGGGGCGGTAGGTAGCATGAAGCCTTGGAGAGACAGAGAAAAAGCACTGTCTTTGGTTTGGATTGAGTACGATGAAGGATCAATCGTGACTAAGATTTTTGGTTTTGATTTGGGGAGGAGGGGGGGTGGGGTGGGGTGGGGGGATTGGTTGAAGAAGATGAAGTTTTGTTTTCATTTTTTTTTTGAGAATGTATATAATTTATAGAAGATTTTACCCTAGCCTATTTTGTTAGAAAATGGTCAAAATTTATTTTGGTGGTCAACTAACGACATTTTGGATGGAAACCGTCCAAAAGGGTCTCTCATGCAACGGTTGAAAATGTTATGGGTGACGGCTGCAACATTTGAAAGGTTTGGGGAAAGTCTGCTAATGTTTGAAAGATTTGGAGTTTTTGCTGCAATTATCCCCTTGTTAAAACGAAACTCTTGTATTGACTCTTAAAATTCATCGATTGCAAAGGGCGATCAGTTTTAAATTTTAAATTAAAAATATTGTAACACTGCTTGAATTTTGTTTTATTTTTTAAACCACGAATATAATGAACACAGGTATTTTTAACAACAATAACTTCGTATAAAGAATTGAAAGAATAACGATAGATATGTACAATACGTACAAGATGAATCCCAGATTCAATAATTCTGTAAAAATTGTACTCCCAAATCACAACAGAACCTCTTTGTTGAGTTCAAGTTTTTTACAGTCTTTCACTGGAACCAATTATAAGCAGAAATAATTTATTTTCATAAGAAATTATTTTCATCGAAGAAACGATTGAGAAAGCTTCAGCAAATTGTTGATAGGTGGCCTTCTGGCATTGCATAATAGCTTCTTTACTCCTGCTGTCACCTGTCATTCAAACAGTCCAGATAATTTTAAATACATTCTCTAAACAAACGAATGATAGAAAAGGGTATGTTTTTCGTGAGATGGGAAATGAAATGTACTAGTCCTAGACTCGTAAAAACTTGTTACGACCTTTCCGAGACTTTCCCTTCCATATGGAACAGCTCTCTTGCAGGAAAGAGAGGTCGATGGAGGTGATTTCCGGCTAGTTTCTTCTCTGCACATTGATTTTCCTTGACTAAACCTTCCTGTAATTTCTGGAGATTTGCTCCATTGGAGGCTAGATTGCTGCCAGCATTTAGAAATTCAGATGTTAGCTATATTATTATTAAAAAAATTTATATTTACAAAATCTGAAGGAATATTTCTAGTTAAATATATATGAATATATACCTGTAGACTTCTGCTTCTTGTTGTTACACCAAGACTGCTGTGCCATTGTGTATTCAGAGCACTTGGGAGGCTTGATTCCTAGGGTAAGAACTCATCAATCACTACGGAAATCGGATTTTTTTTAAGCAACTGTCATGGAATCGAGTGTCTTGAACATTAAACTGTCATGTTGTCTATAAATTTAACGTCGCGAAAAGTTATATTCAAATATGTATGTTCAATACCAAGAATAGGACAGTTGCACAATGCTTCAAGACTTCCAAATTCATTCTTACATCCTCCAAACTCCTAAAAATAATAAAAAAAAATGTTAGGAATATTATTTTTATATATTAGTATCATATTGTGTCTTAAAATTCCAGGTCTGGAAAGTAATTAAATACCTGTGTTTTTGCTGGCCAAGACCAAAGTAAGATGCCAATGTTGCCATCTAAAGAAATGTGAGAAAAGACAATGTGGTAATTATCACATCAAATGAAGCCCATGTTTCACATCCATTAAATGAAAACTCACTCTCTCAATTCATTTGCAACCACGCAGTTACATGATAAAATATTTTACATGTAAATTCAAAATTTTTCCTACTTTTTAATCACATATTTCGCAATGTCCTCTTGGCAACGCAAGCCATCAGCTGTCTGCACAAACCCCCAAAAATCCTTATTCCAAAATTCATTTTCCTCAAAAAACTCATTTAACCTGATATCAAACAAGGGCTAAATTATACTGATACCGAAAGGACAAAAAAACATTAATGAAATTGTCACTCGAATTGAGATCTTATTCATAGAGATTTTAACTCAACGAGATCTTATTTATTTCAATATTGTGTTGTTCTGTACAGTAGAGCATACCAAACTAAAAACCAAGGATATTTGAGGTTTTGATGCACTAACCTTCATATTTCCAGCTCTTTTACCAAATTTCGCAGTCAAGACTCCCAATGAATCAATGATCCCAACAGGGACTGGTGCAGGCCTACCAATCTCAGCAAAGGCCTCCTTAATACGAACACAATCAAATCTTTGTATGTTATGACCTGCCCAAATTCTACCATTCAAAATGCTGAAAATCTTGTCCGAAACTTCCTCAAATGACGGCGCATTAGCAACTGTATCGCGTGTTATTCCATCACATCGGGCAGACCTTGACGCAACAACAGATAAGTCCTGAGGCCTAATAAGCGTGCAATAGCTCTCGATCTCCACGAGTTTCTGAGGACAAACTATGATGGCACCGAACTCCAATACCTTGAATTTCTGTCCAATTATGTTCGGTACTGTAGTCTCTAAATCAAAGAACACAATCTCCACGACCTTTCCATTGTTCAAACTCGAACTCGAACTTGAACTTTCCATTTCTGTTTAATTCTGTCTTATCTTGTGAATGCAAATTATCGTACGATTTGGATGTACAAACATATGGTGGTATATATAAATTGAGGGAGAGAGGAATGCATGGGAAGAACAAGAATATTCTTACACAATATCTTGTGTTACAAGTTAAATTTAGTTTAGGTGTCTGTACAAAGATGTCCTTACCTTCTTGATGATGTCCTAGTTAAAGGTAATCCCAGGTAGACAGACAAATATTTGGTGTTAGGATAATCACAAATTGGGTTTATGTCCCAACATTGAATCACCTCGTCTAAAATATTAAACTAATAAAATAAAACATTTTTTATATTTGAATTTAGTTTTCAATATGCAATATGTATTGGATACGTGCAGAATTTTCATATATAGGCGACCACAAAATTTTCTTTTGCTTTTTACGATATTATGTTGAACCAACTCGTCTAAAAACTTAAATTATTGAAAACAAGCACTTCAATTTAGCTTTTGACCTAGGGAATTCAAGTTGTAAAGGTTTTTGGTACTTTTTGCCTCTAAAGTTAAAATATGTGGGTACATTCCAAGCAAAGAAAGTTTATTCTATTCTCTGTTCAGTTGTCTTACGTTAAGGAATTCCATAACAATGAAAGTGGGGGCACGTATGCAGACATGGCAACATTGCACACGTTAACTCATTTTGACTTTCAACGTGGATAATCTTTTTATTTATTTATTCTGGCTTTGTTTCTTAATTTGGGCAACCATATTTTTTTTCCGTAGAGTGCTAAATATAAAATATCTTATTTTTAATTTTCATGGATTTATATACTTACAGTGCATCATTACAAATATCAATAATCAAATACTAAATTTGACGTTCATAAAAACATAGCGTGATATATATCAAAGCTTTACTCGATAAGAAGTTTCTTATTTTATAAATAATAGTTTGATAACTCTGTCAACCAATTTGCAATACACCAAGTCTAGGAATGGCAAAGTGCCCTGGCCCGCTCTATGTTTCATGACGGTGATGGGAGCTAGAATTGTCCAATTAGTTTGAAATGAAATTGATCCTCTGCTCCTCCTAGTGGACAGTATAAAAACAATGGGTTGTTTTTATCCTGTCCATGGGAGACAGGAGATTAGGGCTGTAGTTAGGGAATCGAGAAACATGGATACTGTCTAAACCCAATGTGACTTTTACCTTTTATTTTTAAATTTAAAGCATAATTTAAAAAGGTATTAAAGAGCAAGTAAATAGAAAAAACAGGTATATTTTGATTTCCAACCCATCTCATGAAAATCCCAAAGGGGCGAGGGACTATGAAAGGCCAGCGTCGGTAGGGACTCAGAGAGCTGTATTCCCTTTTGATGGTATCCTCCCTTGAACATTCGTTCTATTCTGATTCCACTTCTTGCTTCTTGAGCCTTCGATTGCTTGCTCCGGCCTAGCCTATCCTTTGCCCTCCTAGAGGTGTCAATCCGGGTGGTTTGGGTCGGGTCGGCCCGCCAACATATGAGTCCGATAACGGCCTACGTGAAAAAAAGCCCGCCCGTTACGGGTTCCGGGCCGGTTCCGAGTTGGCCCACAAAATTTGGATTACAACCCAGACCCGTCAACTGACCCATCCAGGTCAAGCCCATGCGGGTCATGAGTCGCGCGGGTCGTGGTTTGTTTCGATTTATAGAAATCAAATTATAGAAATATAGAATTTTTCATATTTATAACAAAAATATTTTTTTTTGTTAAATGTAAATTAGGAATTGAATAAAACGAAAATTCATATTTATACCAAGAAATGTTTACATAGAATTCAAATTTAATGTTACATGAATTATTTATAACTTTGCATAGTTAAATTTAACTTAAACAAATAACAAATAAATATATTTCCAATTACTATTATCAAATATTTATAGCATACAACTAGGTTGTCATCTACTTTTATTATAATTTATAGTTTAAGTACATCCCAACTAGGTTGGCACCTACTTAAGTCTTAACTATAATTTAGTTGTTCAAAAATTATATATTTTAATATTTGTTTTCCAATCAATTTTCAGGTAGTTTAAATACATCCCAATTAGGTTGGCTCCCTCCCCCCTTTTTCAAATTTAAAAAAATAAAAAATTCACAGGCAACGGGTTAACCGCGGCCCGTGAAAGTGCAACCCTCGAAACCCGCGGATCACACCTCCTTGACCCGTGAACTGCCTGCTCGGGTCCCGAGTCGATCCGGGCCGATTTTCACGGGCCTGACCGGCCCGTTCGTCTTGATACCTCTATGCCCTCCCGATACTATTCCTATCTAGGTCCTAGTTGAATAGGCCGATTCATAGAGTTTTGTTTATTTTTAGCGAAATAGTTTTTAGCCTATAACCAGGCCAATTTTCAAGTTATTACATTCAAATTGGCACATCTGGTGTGGTTTGGAAAACTGTTAAATACTCTTTGACAAGAACATGGAGGCATGCAAAGAGAATACAAAAAATCTTCACCCAATGTTGAAATCGAAGGACAAGTAAAAATGAAATTTTTTTGAAGTCATAACCTAGTTTTGGGATTATTCATTAATTAACTGAAAATGAATTGAAAAACTTATCCAACTGAAAGTCTAGCCGTGGAGATGTAATTACAATAAAAATACAAATTGTCCCTTGAACCGATTTTAAGGCCTTCCCAACTTTAAACTGGAATTGCCGGCCTGACTGAGATTAGAGCTTTCTTAATTCTGTCTACTCCATCCTTTAGAGTGGAAAGGGATGCTGCATACGATATGCGGATGCAGCTGTCTTCGCCAAAAGCATCCCCCGGGACAAGAGCAACCTGCGAAAAAAAGATAATTAGGTGTGTTTGGTACCCATTAAAATTTTCATTCTCATTATTCTACTTATTTTCAACCACACATTCTTCATTAAAATAATATTTCCCATCACATCAATAACTTTTCCTTCTTTTTCAACCATACATTCTCCATCAATCTACTATTCCAAAATACATTCTTCCAAAATAATATCCATCAAACACATCATTAGTATAACAATAGACATTGATGAAATTTTTCAATGCCATAAAAATCAGAATCGTTATTTTTGGACGTAGAATTCTGAAAATAGATGCTTTTGTAATTTCTTTTAAGGTGATTTGTTGCTAACTTTTTAGCTTAGTGCCCATCTCAAACCCTTTAAAAACCTCAAAGAAGGCAACAATTGTAGAAGTTACACGGTTTTCTAGCTTGCTATCAGTCACGATTCTATAAAATGTAACAAGAAGGAAACTTTAAACTGCTTAGCATCTCAAACATCACACAAGTGTTTTTAGATTAAGGTGTTTTAATTTTTATTTTCAGCAGGGAACATGCACGAAGAGTGGAAGATCTTACTTGAGCCTTGTCAAGCAAATATCGGCACAGGGACTCGGAACCATTAATGGCACCAAACCCGTCGATCTGCGCTCCGAAGTAAGAGCTGAAATCAAGGAAGAGGTAAAAAGCTCCCTGCAAGTGTTCACCAAAAGTTATGTATCAAGGCGAAGATAGAAAATAATTATTTTCAACTACCAAAATTAGATGCCACTATATGTATTATCCAGTAGGCTCTAGCAAGAATAGCAGGAAAAAGGAAATTGAGCTGTTACCTGAGGCACTGAGATTTTAACTCCCTCCATTTCTCCAAAGCTTTTAACCAGAAAATCTCTCCGCTCTTGGAATGCCTTGACCATAACTGACACTGTTTCTCCACCAGCATATCCCATTCCTAAAGCGGCAAATGCTGCCTTTTGAGATATACTGCTGGCACCCGAAGTCGACTACGAAAAGAAAGCACCCAAACCTTATTGCATTTATGGTATAAAGCAGAACTAACACTGGTATATACATGTTCGATGATGAATACGATGCTCTGTAACACTCTACCATCGCCGTTCAGATAGAGATTGAAATTTATATTAATGCATTGGATCCCCAATTTATAGGAGGTCCAAGATACCTAATAAAATACAGACAATTTCATACAGTTTCCTTCATATAATTAGAGGTCAAATTTATACTAAGCTACAACACATTTAGCCCCTGCTTGACAACCATTATTTGAAAACTTTTTTTTTTCTACGTACACATTTTTAATCACACATTCACATAATAAAATATTATGCAAGTAAACACAAAATTTTTTTCCTACTTTTTGATCACACATTCTTCTAAAAATTACCATTCAAAACATTGTTTTTCGAAAATAATAGTTGTCAAACAGGGGCATAGTGCATGTTTCGAAAGTGATCAAATTAAGTTTAAGTGATATTAAGTTGTGCGCCTTATGAAATGTGTGGATAAAAAGTATGATTGGCCAGAAGTGATTAAATTATAATCACCTTCTAAACGTGCTCTTAAAGTGATGGTATTTCCTGAGCTCTAATAAATCCTAGGAGACTGGATTATTGTATTGAACTACTGTTGCGAGTTTGGTCAACCTTTTCGCTATTTCCCAGAGGGCGTTGGAGCTCTTGTGATCACGTGGAGGTCTGTGTTATCGATTAATTCTTGTTTATAACACACTAAATTAGACCTACCGTTAATCCAATTGCAGCTTAGTATGTATGAAGTGACCATAAATTTTTGCTGCATCACATGACTCATATTGCCATCAGCCATCCTTTAGGAACTAATCCCCCCCAATTTTGCATATATTTTAAACTTCAAATAAGTAAAGAGTATAAACCGATTGAAATTCAGATAATAAATTTTAAGGTAATATTGAAGATTGCGTGCAGGTTTGGCAAAGCCACAAGTGCTTATAAGTTGGTCAAAGTCTATTTTTATCCACATCTTTCGTAGGACCTACAAATTATAATCACTTAAATTCTTTGCCAAAAATATTAAAATAAGCATTTGGTTGAAGCCTCCTCAGAAACTTTAGCAACTGTAAACTCAATAATTTCTGCTTAATTTATCAAAGAGTCCTTGCAATAATGTAAAATGAACAATAGAAAATATTCAGCAAAAGATCCATGTTTACAAACATTTTGTTACTAATAAAATATTAGAATCTACGTATTTGTGCAATGAGTAATATGTAAAAATAACAAGGCACTTCACATACCGAGAACATTCTGATTGAAAGATAGTTTGTGTGTAACAAAAGAGTTTAACAAATTTGTATACCTACCTGACTTTGAATCTTCCCACATGCAGCCACAAAGTGTTTGGGACCAGCAAGATATCCAAGTCTCCAACCAGTCATGGCAAATGCCTTTGGAAGTCACATAATTGTAAAGACAGACAGTTAACAATGTTAAGCCCATTGGAATCATTTGAAGACCGAAAAGAAGAGAAAGCAATAACAAATAACTTGCATGGACTCTTTCGAGCGATTAAGTACATTTTACCTTTGAAAAGCCATTTGCAGTTAGAGCTCTATCCCACATGCCAGGTAAAGATGCAAAGCTCGTATGAGTTGCCGGAGCATAAATAATATGTTCATAACTTTCATCAGAGAGAACCTAAAAAAGGAGGACAAGGTAAGCTAAATCTAGAATATAGAAGAACTTTAACCATGCAAAAATAAGTATCGCTTTGCGTAAACTACGTAGATTTAGTGAACCAACCAGAAGCCTGGGATGCTTTGCTACAATATGAGCAATCTCTTCAAGCAATTTACGTGGATAAACAGACCCTGTTGGGTTGGATGGCGAGCAAAGAATCAACAGCCTTGACTTCTCACTGAGTTTCGATTCAAGAAGCTTTGGATCTAAAAGAAAATTTTCAGATATGTGGGTATTAAGAATTACAGGGGTTGCATCAGCCAACTTCGCCATATCTGGGTAGCTCACCCAATATGGAGCAGGAATTAGAACCTGTAGAAGTGAAGATGCAAGTAGTAAGCTGGTAATCTTCAAAGGTAATATTCATTTAAGGTCGTAGTTAATATACAGCTACTATCACAAGCACTAATCGATCTTGTTAGGTATTTAATGTAATTATTGATTTGAGTTTGTAATTTTAATTTACTACTGCCTTGACTTAAATTATAGTTTTGTCACAGAATGCCAAAGGGGGAGTTTGTTAGGTATTTAATGTAATTGGAAAATAAGAGAACAAAAAGGACTAAAGTTGATATGTTTTAAAAAGTCAAGGAATAGTGTGCAATTAATGAAAGTTATGATATTTTAGGTCTAGGGTTCGAGAATGGGAAAGAAGGAAAAACGACACGGAATTTCGCTAGCTTTTCACCAAGGTTTGGCTCAAGCGTCAGAAACAGAAACTTCATCACTCGACTGCCGTCGAACCTTCCCTCGAGCGATAGATAGCCCTTTCGCTCGAGCGACACTGTCATCAGAAAAATTTTATTTCGTTTTTTAAAGGTTTTTTGTTCGGCCCATTCATTTACTAACCTACATACAAATACTTGAACGCCATGGAACGTATTTTTCTAAGGTTGATGATTGAGAAAAACCACTGCTTTCATATTCTTTTATTCCTCTGAAGCATTCAACCTTCATCGTTAAATTTGATCTGTTCTTGGCTACCTTCATTGTTCAAATTGATCTGTTCTTGACGGTGAAAAACATTAGTTTTACAACCAAAATACCAAACTGCTACTTCTTAAATATCTGTCAGAGTTTCTGAAGATCAAGGGAAGATGACTGGAGTTTCAGTCGTTGAAGAACGCGGTGTTTTTTGTGAATCTACAGGAGATAGATGATTTTACAAAGTTGGGAGTTGCTGCAGGAAAGCGCAATCCAGGAGAGCTTTGTAAACTGTAGCTGGGAGTTGATGCAAGAGCACAGAATCCAGAAGAGCTGCTGGTATTGCAGTTAGGAGATCAAGTAGTACGTGTCGTCGTCTAGTCTGGTAGGTTGTAAGTTAAAAATTGTTTATAGTGGATTGTTGACTAGCAAAGTGTCCGGAGTTTTCATCCAGTTGAGTTTCTCTGTGATCAATTCTTGTGTTCATTTATTACTTACATAACTGCAGTATTGCAACATTGGATTAATTGAATTGCATGTTTAATCATCTAGAAAAATAATTAATTAGTGACTTGTTGCTATTTAATTGTTAAATATTTTTAATTCCGCATAATCACATATTCACCCCCTCCAGGTGTTGTTAGCGTCGAACTACATACTTTCAATTGGTATCAGAGCATGAATTCGATTCTTAACCCTTAATATTCTAGATGAGTCAGTCATTGTCCGTGCCTCTGTTTTTTACGGAAGCAACTATGCTTATTGGAAAGTTCAAATGAGAGCATTCTTTAAAATTTTGGATGAACGTATTTGGATTAGCGTTCAAACTAGGTGGACTCCACCTTCAACTACTGTTGCTGGTGTAGTTACACCCACTGATATCTCACTCTAGACTAAAGATGCTTTAGTTGAGTGTAACTGGAAAAGTAAGGGCATTCATGCTCTATTCATGGCTGTGTCTCCTGAAAAATTTAGGAGAGTGTCGATATGTGAGACTGCTAAAGAAGTTTGTGACATCTTAGAAACCACACACGAGGGAACTATAACTGTTAAGAATTCTATATTGCAGATCTTAACCTCTAGGTTTGAAGAAATTAGAATAAAAAACGATGAATCGTTCAATGAATTCTATGCGAAGTTAAATAACATAGTTAACTTGAGTTTTAACCTAGGAGAAAGGATCCCCGAGTCCAAGATCGTTAGAAAAGTCCTTAGATCCCTACCTGAAAGGTTTAGACCTAAAGTCACTACTATTGAAAAAAGTAAGGACTTAGGTGCAGTTAAGATAGAAGAACTCGTAGGATCCCCTGGCATGAGTACGAGCCGAGCAGGCTAACTTGCTAGGTGAGCCGAGTAGAGCGAGCAGCTCATGGGCTCGTCTTTATGAATGGTTATTTTTTTATTTTTTTCAAAAAGAGGTATATCTTTAAAAAAAATAAATAAATTTAACGAGCTCGCGAGCTGACCCACGAGCCACGAGCTCATGGGCCGAGCCGAACTCGACCCGTGAGTAACGAACCAAGCAAAAAACACGGCTCGTGATGAGCACGAGCCGACCTCGTGGGCATCTGGCTCGTCCCATTAGAATTGCATGTTTAATCATTTAGAAAAATAATTAATTAGTGATTTGTTGCTATTTAATTGTTAAATATTTTTAATTCCGCATAATCACCTATTCACCTCCTCTCTAGATTTTGTTAGGGTCGAACTACGTACTTTCCCATATCTCTATGAACTAGCTGAACATGACATCCTTAAAATGAACGCCTACTTTAGGCAAGTATATGTATCTCTTCTGCATTAGCTCATCTTACTAGCTTCATGGAGATAGAGGCAGCGTAGGGGAGAATGAAAAGGAAAGCATGCTAGCAAGGGTAAAATCAGTGTGCATGTGTGAGTAAGAGAGAGAGAGAGAGAGAGAAGGATATAATCATGAGAAAACTAAGATATGATTAGAAGTCATGAAAAGTACTTTCCACATTAAACCGCTATCTGTATGGATCTTCTGCAATAGAATTTCAAACGAACCCATATACAGTTTATTGAGAACCCAACTTGTACTCCATAATGGGCGCCAACATTAGGTCATATATAAGATTGTTTGCCAACCTTCCCTGCTGCAATAGCCATTATGGGCAAATTTTTAAACATATAATCGTGGGAAGTAGTTTCTTTCAATAAGATGTGGAGATTTAACATAATAAGTCAGTAGCGGAGCCAAGAACTTGTGGTCAGGGCTTAAATTAGTTTAGCTTCTTCATAACCATTTTTGGTATTACTCCTGAAAAACCAATAAATGACAAGTTTAAAATAATGAGCCAAATATGGTTGTTTAGACCGATTTATAGTTCTACTTTTTATCATTTCATTCATATTTTAATGTCACCTCTTTGGGCTTATTTTCGAGTTACGTTCTATACTTATTGGAGTAGGTTCTTAGCACAGGTTCAAAGTATACATGGTGAACTTCATAACACATCTTTCATATCGAAAAATCATTAAACGGTGAGTTCAAAATTACAATCCAAAGATGGATGCTAGAAATGAATTTAATAATACTAATTTTTTTTCTTTTAATTCTCATTTTGGTGTCACCTCTTTTGGCTTATTTTTTGCCTATGTTCTTCGGTCGTCATGTTAGATTCTTGGTACATATCGAAGTATTGATTGACCAAATTGCAACGCACTTTTAGAATTGAAAACGATTAAATAGAAACTTCAAAATAACAAGCCAAAAATAGCTATTAGAAATGAATTTAATAATCCAATTTTTTTTACCATTTCTAGACATCAATTTAAATTAAAATTCTGTTCAGACATCAATTTAACTTGTCTCTCTCGTATAATTAAATATAAATGTTTTTCTAAAAAAAAAAAATAAATAAAGTATACAAAGAAATTTAGAAAATTTGGGGATCCAGGATCCTTGAAAGACCTCCCTTTTCTCCACAACTGTAGTAAGTCCTTTACGAAGCAGGGTGGCTCTTTCTTCCATTTCTAACTGAATAACATGTCGTTACTTGTTGGCAATCATAGGTCATCTTAAGTAGATGAATGGCTTGATTATGCGGCTCAAGATGGGGATCATCCGTGGTTTAATTGATTTAGCTAATTATTTCATTATTTATTATTTTTTAATGTTCTTTATTTGATTGTTGGTTAGAATAATTAAGTCATTTTTTTAGCTTCAAGTTTTTGTTAAATTATTAACTAGGCCTTGAGTTTTTTGTGGTCGTTTTTGAATAAAATCATTGGACTTTACGTTTTTTCAGATCCTCTCAATCCAACTTTGGTATTCTTCTGTTTTAACTAATTTGTAGATAAAATCAAACCACGGCATTCACTTAGAGTTAGCGAGTCACGATATCAGTCAATTTTTCGGTAATTGTTGAATCGACGAGTGTTAATGACCGATTCTCGGATTTCATTGGAATCAACGAGCTTTGATGTTGTGTTCTTCTCATTGTTCACATTTATTGCTACATGACTTCATTATCTTCCTGCTATTTAAAGGACACATTTTCCTGACTCCAACTTAGAGCAACTCTAAGCCAACCTCAGAAATTTGATGCATTGGTACTGAAAGGAAAATGTGACACAATGATGCAATGGTTAATGGGCCAAAAATGAGTTGGCCTAGCTGGAATTAAAGTCCAGCCCAAAGTTCTATTGGTTTGTTTCTTGGTGCAAAAACGTGTAATGTGAAGAAGCTTAAAACCGTGATTACACTTACCTGATTTTGAACGCTCGTGATGTCGCCAAGTGTCACCTCCTACACCGTTGGATGGCCGATCTTTAGGTGACTCATATAAAAGCGAATTTCTAGGGTTTGGGACTTCACTTGGCTTCTCAACTCTTCCATTCTCGTTCTCTGTGCCGTTCTTCGAGAGTTTTCTTCTCTTCTTTGTAGAAATCAAATCTGCTCGATTTGATTTCTTGTTTTCTCTCAACAGTTTGTAAATCTTGTGTGATTACATTGTTAGAGGGTTGGTTCTTGTGTGAACCTTGTGTTATCAGTTGAGAGAGTTCCTATTTTGTGTAATAATCGGCATTGTCTGAGTGCTATACTTTTGTATCTTTATCTTGGGTTTGATTTGAACATCTGGTGGTTCATTCTTGTATGATTGAAGCACGAATCTGTTGAGATTTTGGCCTGTGGGCTTTAATGAAGAGATAAGTGAATTTTTTAGTGTCTTCTGTTCATTTATGTTCCAGTTCATCTTGGTTTCGAGTTTTACAGTTTATTGTGCTTCATTGTTCAGTAATCTCTTGAGTTGAGATTTTGGTTTCTTGAAGTTTATTTCAGCTTCAATTTTGTTCAGATTATTGATTGTTATTTCAGTTCTGTTTTTCTAATTGGTGCACATATATTTTGTTGATTTGTAAACTAATCATAGTAAATTCCTCCAAACAGGTACATTTAGAGAGATTTTTGATTCTAGTATGCACTTAGATGGAAAAGCTTTCAAACCAGTGAGGGTGATTGGGGGAGCTGAATCATGCTACATGTACAACATTAATTGATAACATTGGTTGATAATATCCTATTTGGCATTATAATATCCATCCATTTTAAAAAATTATTTTTTACATCACATGCTAGGATTTTGACAACTTATGGTTGTTAACCATTATTGTCAACCACTGTTGTACATTTAAATTTATTCGGGGGAGCTGGTGTGCCAAACACCCACCAAAACTTATATATACTCTCTTTTCCACCTTACAAATTCAATTCTTGATAAATCGTGACAAACATTATTTCTTGCTCCCCTGTCTTAAAAAAAGAAATCGCATTCAAGAAGTTCAGAATAAATTGTCTCCCAAATATGTCCCTTACACATGTTTTCCCAATAAGTCTAATTTCCATGTCTACCTCTACTTCAAGTTGCACCCAGAGTTGTCAACTTGTGAAAAATGATGTTAATTCACTTCTCCTACTTCAATTTGTGAATGACATTCTAATATACTTTTCTTGCTGAAAGGATGAAACAATTGACTTCCAAAATAGCCAAAGAATAGAAATAAAATAGATTAGTTTAAAGTTTACCTCATCTCCTGGGGAACAAACTGCAAGAACTGCCTGAAGAATACTCTGCTTCGCCCCATTACTCACCAAAATTTGATCAGGTGTGTAAGATATTCCATTCTCCTCTACCATAAATGAAAATCAATAGAAGAAAAGAAAGAAAGCAAAAAAAGTTGTTTACTTCATAAGCGGCAAGGTACCTTTCAGCTTGTGGCAAATAGCTGAACGGAGTTCTAAAGTACCCGCATTAGGAGTATACCTTGTGTATCCTTCTCGAATGGCACTAATTCCTGCCTAAAGTTCAAGAAGATAAATATATGAGTAGCTAGAGCAACACACATTAATTCTGCTGATGAGAGAGAGACAGATTAACACTTTGTATTTTGTTTCAGTGGAGTCGATAATGACGAGGAGTATCAAAATCAGGTTCTCCAGCTGCTAGCCGAATAACAGGCACACCAGCTTGAGCAAGAGCAGCTGCCTGATCAATTATAGCCACGGTCTTTGAAGGCTTCACTGAATTTACTCTAGGACTCAAGGAGATATCAACCTCCATTGTGCCTGATCCGCTTTCTGTCCTTACAGCTGCACTTACTCTTCGTGAAGATCTCATTGTTGTTGACTGCGAAGATCTATCCAGAAGTACAGATAAAGTCAGATTATATTCTAGCGCTAAATAGAACAAAAAAAGTCAGTTTAACATCAAGCGAGAATTAATATTGGAATTACTTTCTAAATGGGATTATTAGGTCACACAGCCATGGCTAGTTGATATAACCAGAGCCGAATGGCAGAATTCGGATTACCAATTCAAACTCTTAATATTCTATAACAAAATCATAGCTATTCTAATTAGTCTAAGCATCAAAACAGTTACAAAATGATCGTTCACCTTTTCATTAAAGTTTATTTTGGCTCTTTTGAGAGAATTATAAGAATCCCATTATATGCAACGAATAAGTCATATACATAAATACATATTTTAATATTGTAAAAGACATAGCACGCTTAATTCAATAACCGGAATCCATGAAGCATCCTTTATTTAATAACAGCCATAATACTAAAAACACAGTCAACCCAATAAAAATCTTGAGAAAACTGAGCACGAAAAACAATCATTTTATACATGGAAACTTTACTTTTCTACAATAGATAGCACGATTAAATCACTAACTAGAACCCAAAATACCCATTATTTAACAACAGATGGGCTACTAAAACCACAGTCAAACCAACAAAACTCTCAAAAAACTAAGCAAGAAATTCAATTAATGAAAACAGAAACAAAAATGAGGCAAAAAAGAACCTTACTTGAGCGAGAAACTGCGTAAATGAGAAGAGAATGAGAGAAATTTGAAATTTGTGAATCCGAACAGGGTTTAAGCTGGAGGGTGTGTAGAAGCAATACTCGATGACGCCTGCAAAGAATGTGAAGCATTAGCAGCCATTTTAGGAGAGTTTGGTGTATTAAGTTTGAATCTAGCAAATGGATTTTAACCGGAAGAGAATAACAAAATATTATACTGAAATATTATACTGAAACGGATGGGTTGGAGGGAAGAAGAGTTGGGGTGGTTGAAAATGGAGGCTAATGTAATGGCCAATGAGTATATGGTCTTTTATTATTATTATTATTATTATTATTATTATTATTATTATTATTATTATTATTATTATTATTATTTTGTGTTATTATTATTATTATAAAAGAATGGATTTTGGACATTTACGAGCAATCCAATTTTGAATGATTCCTAGAATCAATTTTTAAAATATTTCAATCCGTATTTAAAAATTTACTATCTAGCCGTTTCGATTTATTTATTTTTAAATAAAGTTACATTATATATATATTAGAAGTAGGTACGGGTGTCCAATTCAATATGATTTTATAATGTTTACCAATTTATTTTTTTATTGTGTATGAACCTAATAGTTGTTGCATCAAGGGCGGACACAGGAAGGAAGTTCAGTGATGGTAAAATCGAAAAATCTTGGAAAAAAAATAATCTGAAAACCTAAAATAATCTGGACAAAAAAATTAAAAAAAATCTGAAGAAAAATCGAAAAATTTGAAAATTGAGTGGGGGCAGCCCCCAGTGGTCCTCAAGTAGGTCCGCCCTTAGTTGCATGCCAATTATTTTTTTATTGAATTATAAGATGAAGAAAAATAAATATAATTGTGAAGCTAATTTTCATAAGTAGGTATATTTAAACTCTTTTATCTAAATGTTTTTTAAGAGATGACATCCAACTTTTTTTTTTACTTAGTAAAATTTTCAATTTATAATTTTTTTGTGTGATTTTTTTTTTTATTCACAAGTTATATTTAATCTATAATTAAGTGATTTTTAACTTAAAAACTTGAATATTTACTTATAGTTTAATTTTTAAGTTATAAGTCATTTGTTACTTATAAGTAAAATTTGAAGTTATAAATTAATTTTGTACTTATACATAATTTTTTAGACACATGCAAATTTTCTCTTATTAGTAGTATTTTTATTTTATAAATCAAAAAGAATTTTTATATTTAAAAGTGAATTTTTTAGTTATTGTATATATATAAGCAATTTTTTAAGTATAATTAATTTTTTTACCTTTTAAGTAAAATTGTTCTTAAGAGATGACAGCCTTAGTTATGTACAAAATATGTGAGTTGAAAATAATTATTTTAGAGAGAGTAAAATGAGAATAAAAAATTTTAAAATGCCAAATATAATAGATTTGATGAGTTAAAAAAATACTAGCCAAATTACATGAGGGCTCCAAAAATTTAACAAGTACCGACTTTTTTGAACTCTTAGTCTCTTATAAACATTGTTGCCTAAAAACTGTCAAAATATATCGGTCGAAAAAAATGTGACAAGCCAACCCTAAGGGTGGGGAGGAGGAGAGGAAATGAATCCCAAAAAGGAACTAGTTGATAAGTTTATTTATTTTTCTGTATTTTTAAACCTCAAACTCTATATATTCATTGCGGGACATAATACAATTGATTCACTTTCAATTAGGTGGAGTGGTAAGTAGCAAAAGACGCAATATTATTTATTTAAGTATTCTAAGATATAAATAAAACTTATAATTTTGACGAAATACTTGTTTCTACTGGATGGCTAAAATGATCTGGGTTAAGTAATTTGGCATGAATGTTTATATAAGCAATTTGGAGAAATTATGGTCTCGGAAGATATGATCCTGCGTCATGGTATTTACATGAGGTTCTTTATTTGCCACATCTACTTGTTTCGATCAATCTAAAATTATCGTCTTAACAATTTTGTGATTCTAATTATTATTTGAATTACTAGAATTTTTTTTATGATTTGCAATATGAATATCGGTATTTATGTAAAGAATCAATGATTAAAAAGCGATATGGGCATATAGATCTCTCTCTCTCTCCCTCCCTAGTATTACTCTTCTTTACAAATGCAACGATAATGTTAAAAATTTAAAATTTCAATAAAACTAGAAAAATAGCTTTCCGTCTTTTTGTGTAAGAGCTTTTAAATGAAATTAAGGCGAGTCGCAGACTATGGTTTCAGTGCACGTATGGTAGGCTACTCTGTTTAGCCAGCAAGCATAGGAAAGAAATCCCCCCGGGGAACTTACTATTAATGCTAATACATTTTAGTTTTTTTAACTAGAAAAATCTTTTTTATAAAATTAATCGAATAAGTCCAATATATTTACTGAATTTCAAAAATTCAATTTGACTTTTCGAAAATCATGCCAAACAAGTCCCATATCTCTCTCAAAACTTTCAAGGAATCAAATTTGGATAGTTGAACCATTCGGTCAGTCTTAAGTATAAAATTAATCCACACAAAGGACACACGAGAATTGTGGGTCAGGAATGCATAGTTCATGCTCCGTTATTGCCCTTCCCGCATGCTGAAAAGACTTTTTTCACTTTACAACTTCAATATTAGTTAACGAAAAACTTTGATAGATCACTTAACTTGCAAGTCTTTTTCACTTTCATCACATATCTCTGATTTATAGCCCTGTTAAGAGCAACTAACGTTCTTTTTAAAAATAATGATAATTTTTTTTCTTTCTGTTTGATAAAAAATTTAAATTTGAAATTAGTTTTAAACGGGACGGGTAGTAGGGCGGTGACTATATTTTTCATACCCGCTTCGAGGCAACGACCCACATCCCTCTCCTCCCCATTTACCCCGATTGGGAGAGTAAACTTGCCCCATTCAGGACAGGACTCGCGAATATCGAGTTGAACAAGTTTTTCATCCCTAATTATCTCGCGTTGATGTGCTCAACTCTTGGCACCTTCCTTCAATACACCTGACTCCCCAACCTCATTCATTCTGGAGAAGTCAGGCGAAAGGTTTCTTCTTTGCCATGTGAATTTCGATCTACTCGAATTTTTCTGCAGGGTCCACCCCTGAGAATTTGGGAGTCTGAAGTCAACTTCAAATATGGGCCACTATAAATATTTTAAAAAATATATAGTAACAAAACATAATATTTTTATTAAATAAAAAAAATTAATAGTATTCTATAAGCCATCGACACATTTGAAAAACAACAGTCTATCATTTTTATATAGTTTAACACTTCAATCACTTTTTTGGTCTCTTCGACAAACAATTTTGAATAAGTTGTAGTTCAAAAAATAACTACGACACATCAATATCAAAATCCTTGTCATGCTTAAAAATTCTTCAAATTTATTACACCAACACTTCACACAATTATTATCTGCAATCTTCCATTATTTTAAATCAAACACAAACCTATATTATTTTCATATTTTTAAAATTATTAATTCAAATATTAAATAAAATGTTAGGAAATAAAGATGAGATTATATAACACGATATGAATTAGCAATCACAACACTAGAAGTACACTAGAACAATTGGCTAAGAAATGGAGAATTTATAAATATAGAGAAAAATATAAAGAATATTGTGTTCACAATATTGTCTATTCTCTAAAGCTCATATATAATAATATGAAAGCTATACAATTCGTGGAGCATATATAGGATCAAAAAAAAAATATTTTAGATGGAAGGATGATAAAAACAAGCTAGAAAAATGGAAACAAAACTTTTCCAAATAAGAGCAGTAGCCTCATGCCACGCGAGCGGCAGCCCGGTGCTACCAATGGTGCTCAGACCTTGAGTTTCGGTCCCAAAACTTGTTTCTTAGCGTCTAAGCACCGATTTGCCACTCAAAACTTCAATTGCCACTTTGATTCTTCTTTAACTCCTTTTCAACCGAAACATGAACCAATTTTGGAATTTGGGTCACACATTCAACATAAAGAAAGAGCTTGATCAACTATGTATAATACATAATCAATTTTAAAATATTCTTCAATTGAATGTGTTATCTCATCATTCATATTTTCATCGAAATTCTTCTTTCTATGAATAATACTCTTTTCATGAAATATAGATTCAACTTTCGAGCTACTATTTTTTTAGTAGCAATCTTATCAAATTCAAATCTGATTTTTCTATATGTTTCAAAAAATGAAATAAGTACATTCAAATGACTAATAGCAAGATCAATAGACATGTCAATACTTTACAACATTTTGTTACTTTATTAATAACAGACAATATTGTACCAATAATCATGTCAAACAAGAACTCAAAATTTATAATGCAGAAGATAAAATTTTAACATCTCTAAATG
>CAIGRM010216577.1:0-10165 GCA_903798335.1 Fraxinus albicans | reverse complement strand
GGGGTAAGGCCCCCCCCCCGCCTTAAACGGGTAACGGGGCGGGGGGGGGGCGGGGAATTTCTTTGCTTCCCCCCCCCCCCCCCCCCCCGCCCCGCGCCCAACGGCACAGACCCAGCCCCCTTTCCACACCCCCCGGCCCATAATTTCTCCCCTCCAGTCCCACCCCTAATTGCCCTACCGTGTGATGAATTCTTTAGGGGGTTGTTTTTGAGCATTTAAGAGGCACCAGACCTTAAAATCTTCTTCAATATGAGAAAAACCTTACATGAATTACTATAAATTTCGACAGTCAGATTTCAAGACAAGTGTGAATGATGCTTCTTGGAGCTTGGCAACTATCAATCAAAACAAGTAGATGGGAGAAAGGGTGGGAGTTTTGAGTAAGAATAAGAAATTCTAAGATCCATACATGATGCAGGAATAGTCTAGCATACTCATCAACAATGAATAGAGAGTGCAAACTAAAATGTTGATTGAATAGACCATTTTAATTCAAGCACACTTCAATTTTATTTACTGGCATCGCATTGATAGGATATATGGTACTCAATCACAAAATAGCACGACAAATTCAAACTTAAAAACTACATCAAAAACTCGTTCAAACCAACAATACTTTATTAAGAGCTATTCAAGTAGCTACTGATGACTGAGTTCGTACGCAATGCAGGATAAATTGCGACTAAAAGGAGAGTGCACACCACAAGGGATGATCAACCCTGAAGGCCAATGATACCTGCACAAGATTCCCAAAAGTTCATGTAATCAGGGAGTCGGGGTAGTTAACTCAATGTTCACGTTATTCAGACATTAAATAAAGATATAGACGTGCTCAAGGGCAAAAGTCAGTATATGATTCACGAAGCGAGCATTGCCATTATCTCAGCATGGAGCAAATCGTTCAGTTTTCAGGCATTTGCTAAGAGCAATGTAGATACTTCTTAAAACAAGTTTTGAAATAAAACCGCCAAATGTACGTTAACTCATTAAAAAAATTCGAACTAATTTTTTGCAAAAAAAAAATGTTGCTTAAAAGTAGCTCTTAAGCTTCAATCACACATTCAGATAATAAAATATTTTGCACGTATACTCAAAACTTTTCCCTACTTTTTAACCATACATTCTCCCAAAAATAACTATTTGAAACATCATTTTTTGGAAATAATAGCCATCAAACAGGGGCTAAAAATAACGCCATGAATGCCAATATTTTATGCCACATAATAGCTCATTAAATTAAGTAAGTCGGAACTCGCAACACATTCATTTGTTAATGGGTGAGAGGCAAAGCAGGAGAAGTCCTGAAAATCCTTGTGTCAGTGGTTCGAATAAAATCGAATTTATTCACATGCTTGCATGCAAATCTTTTTTCTCTGCTTCACTTGTGATTGCCTTTGCAGTAATTGATGTTCAGTGGCAAAAATAGATAAATAAATGTTTCTTACCACAAGCAACTCTTCCACCGGCATTTCCAGTGCTCTTGCTCAGTTCATGACCACCTGAAACAAGAGAGTAACTCGTAAACAACTACCAGAAAATTTGAAAACGTAAAAGAGTATTTTCAAACCAGGATAACATCAGAAGACACAATTGAGTACAAGAAACAGGGACATTAGGGGCCTTTTCAAAATGTGCTCCTAGACTCGCCCAATCAACCAACCAGCCAAAGGATTTGAGAAACTAGAAGAAAAGATTGTTCCTTCAGTTTCAGGACGAAAAGCTTGTATATTACTAGTTAAGAGATTCATTTACTCTAGAAATTTCGTCTGAGTTCTTCCAGTAAATTCAACTATAATGTAGGGAAATGACTAGGAACTAATCACCATGATAGAAGTGCATGATAACAGGAATCAGTTTTTGCACTCTTCCAACTCCCCCTCCCCCACCCTCCCCATGCATGCAAGAGAGAGAGAGACGACCGTTCCATTCTCTTCTCGACAGCAAAGCATAAAAAATTCAGTAATTAAAATATACTAGATACCCACCCTTTCCAAGATCATCAGGATCTGCATGGACAACTACTGCTCTTCCAATTATGGAATGTGGTCCTGTAAGAGGTATCTGAAAACCGAGACAAACATTTAAGATAATAGTCCAAGAAAACTACATATTATAAGCTGAAACACTAATGAAGAATCATTCACCTGGTTGTCAACAATGTTGATAGCAGCAGTGCCTGAACATTAAAATTATGGAAAAAGGAGAAGTCACGAAGCATGTAAGTATTTTGTAATGCATATAGCATAGCACCCGCAACCTTTTTGTTTATTTACATTAAACTGAACCCTTGGGGATTAAAATTATAATGCTCAAATCTCTAACCAACACTATGCGATGACCTCTTATTTTCCTCAACAAAAAATAATTTTTGCAATACTACAAAACGTTAATAGCGGTCATCCATCATCTATGTACAGGAGGGGAAGAATGAACAATGATGAACACAACAGCATAACTACCTTTGATAGAAGAAACTAAGAGCATGATTGGCTAAGCTTAAAACATTCATTAATCATCTCATTTTAAATTATTGTCAAAGTTAGAAATAAGTTACAAGTAAGAAAAACATAAAATAACAAAAAATGTTTGGAAGCAAAAGGTTGCTTACAAGTTTACGATTGAAGGAACTATATTCTTTAGCTTATGATTGACGTCTCTACAAAACTTAATAATAATAGTGCGCAAAATTTTCTAGAAAAAAAGCAAAGGAAAGTACCATCTTCGCCAACTGTGATATTACCAAGATCACCAGCATGACGGTTATCATCTCCAGGTGCACCATGCTCTTTCCCAACAGGATTGAAATGAGGTCCTGCATATGAAATTACAGGAATATGAGAGAGCAATTCCAATGGCTAGAATTGGTACAACCTTGTACCAATGGAGTCTACTAGTTGTTAACTGATATAACAAAGATGAACAGACAACACATGAAACTTACCAGTTGACATACAACCATTGGTGGTGTCACCAAGGGCATGGACGTGAAAGCCATGAAGTCCAGGCTTAAGGCCAGAAAGGTTTCCAGTAACAGTAGTTGGACCTGAAGAATTAAAAACGAATTAAAAAGAGCGTAATCAACAAGCTAAATTGATAATAAAAGCTTATACAGCTTGTGATTTAAGAGAATGTTCGGTACATAGTACTCAACATTATTGCATTGTGTCATAAACAAGATCTTAACTTATTTATATCCTAATCTAGTCTAGTATTGTCCAATCCAAAATAACAAGCATGCCATAAAGGAAATGAAAATTACCATCTCCTTCCCGGGTGAAGTAGACGGTGCCAGTGACACCCTCGCTGCTGTTGAGGACTGCGACGGCCTTCACCATGATTATTGTGATCTACAAAAATTATAACGACACAATTTATCAATCATGCGTAGAAAAAAAAAAATTTAAAGCAAGTACCTGATAAAATATGGTTAGAACAAAGACGCATAAGAATAAATAAGAGAGCAAACAAAAGATAATATGAAATAGTTGTACCTGTTTAACACCAAAACAAATTACCTTAGAAAGACTTGAATATCCATTTTCCAAATGCTAAAGGCTATTACTACTAACATCAATCCAATTTTTCAATCCCCAAAGATTCACTACCACTATGAATATCTTGTCAAATAGTTTTCTTATCAAAAACCCCACTCTTTGATATCACTCTTATTTCATGTCAAACTACTCTCTTTTGGTTATGCAAGTGCATGAAACAGAGTTAATTACACAAAAAAGATCAATTTTATCCAATGTTAATTAACACAGTACTACAAAAAAGTTTATTCTGTAAAAAACGAAGTCCCACAAAAAATGAACTCATAGCCTTGAATCCGGCTATTACAGTAAATGTACAAGCTCAATTTTACAACATACAAGTTTGAAAAATAAAATCCTAAAAAAAAAAAAATTGATAGAATTAAAGTAGAAATAGTAAATATGAAGTGAAACTGTAAAACACCACACGAAAATAAAGAGAAAAATGAATCACATCCTTCAATCTCTCGATCTCCTCTTTTTAGGGCAAAAATAAGTAAAACCCAACAAATAGTCTTTCTCATCGGATCCATATAACCATGAATTATGAAAACCCCATTTTAAAATCTAATTAACCCCCTTACTAATAAATTAAGCAAAACAAGTTTTACAGAAATAAGAAAAAGTTCACAACAACCTCTACCCATCATGAATCAAACAGAAAGCCAAAATCTAAGTACAACAGAACCAGCAAATAATGCAAAAATAAGCATTTACAGAGAGAAACGCAACATACTTCAGCTTGATAGCGTGAAAAATTGAGTCTATATTAACGAATGTAAAACAACATAAAACATTAATTAACGTAATCTAAACTAATGAATCGGGGAAAAAAACTGAACCATTTACTGATGCAAATAAATGAAAAAGGAACAAGATTATACAATTTCTTATATCAAAAACAAGGTGAAAATGGATTTGATTTGTTTACCTCAGAGCACCCCTTTTGCACAGACTAGAGAGACAGAGAGTCCAACGATGATTCTAGAGAAAATGCCAGTGCATTGAAGGAGTGATAGGTGCTACATATATCATTTTTTACATTATTTTTGATATTTTGTCATCATTGCACAATTTACACTATTTTTTTTAATGACCAATTTGTGGTCATTGATAAGCGTGTTAGCTGTGCTCACCTACCCTGAAACTGTATTCTCCACGCGCGTCTTTTCGTGTGAACACTGTAATTGAAGACTAGGAGGCCGTTTGATACACATCAAAATGAAAGAATGCATTTTTTTGAAATAATTTGATGAAGAATATGTGGTTGAAGAAGAAAAAAAAAGTTATTGATGTGATGTAAAATATTATTTTATTGACGAAAATGTGATTGAAAATGAGTAGAAGGATGTGAATGAAAAAAATAGGATTAACCTGCTCTACCAGGCCTGTAAAAGGCCCTGGTAGAGCAAAAGCTCTCACATGAGGTGGGTCCCGATCCCGAGAACCCACCTCATTGAAAAAATGCCCCCAAATGTTTAAACACCCTCCCCCACCTCACCTCACCTCACATTTGCACTGCCAGGGTCCAAAAAAATAATATGCTTCAAACAAGGGATAGGTTTAAAACAGTAAAAGTTAGACCTAATATTTACAATGTTAATTCTCCTACTCATTTTTAACTATATACTTATACAATAAAATATTTTACACATAAATTGAAAATGTTTCCTTACTTTTTAATCACACATTCTTAAAAAAAATTAATATTCAAAACTCTATTTTTCATAATAATGTCCATCAAACGTGGCTTAGTTTTAAGTTATTTTTTTAATATTTTATAAATGAGGTAAATGAAGTTATATTTTGATTAATATTTCATTTAATTGATGAGATAAAGGGCATCTTTAGTTGGTTAAATTTACGTACATTGGATCATGCATCAATTCTGTAACCAAAAAAAAAAAAAAAATTAATAATAACATTAAACTCTATATATTAATAAATTGTGGTTATATCATCACATTTGTATTTCGTACGCTACATTTTAGTTGTAGGTGAACTCTTCAATCAATAGAAGAATTAATTTTACAATTGACTTGAACTTGTTTGGCACATATTTTTTTCAGGTGAAAATAGATTATTTTATAAAAGAAAAATATGTGATTAAAATGATAAAAAGTTGTGGATTTCCTCTATATATATATATTTTTTTATTTTTTTTAATAGAAACCCGCAGCCGCTACCTGGCAGCGGAGCCTCGACCACTATGAGTGCACACTAGGTAAATCCCGCTCCATGTGCAGTAGCCCGCGAACTACACAAGAGAAGTAAACCGCACTAAGCAAGCCTGATGCAACGGGCTCGACCGAGGAAGTGTTGACATGAGATTTAAACTCGTGATCTTTGATCTCCTCATTCACTTACTCCACCAACTCAACCCCCCAAAAGGGTAATAATATATTTTTTATTGCATTGATATGTGGTCATTCTCATTTTAACGTAGTAAACGGTCCAAGTTTGATTACATAACAAACATGCTTAATTTCCAACGTTATTAGTCCAAATCAATTACTAAACTCTATAAAAACAATAAAAGAATCCCTATTGAATTCCATGAATTGCAATTTAGGTGATATTTAATTAGAAACACTTTCGATCCACGTATATTGATGTCTAAATTGAGCGGAATGACCATGTCAACTATACATAGTCCTAAACATATTGCATTGAACATAAACTTTGGTAAACGTGATCTATTTTAATTTAAGTGGCAATCTATTCTGTTCAATCCACGTTTGCACGAGAGATATTATAATAATCTCCAAGTCGTTATAAGGAATATTTTAAAGTGCTGGCTCTTTAAAGTCTTTATTCAATTTTGGTGGCATTAGATTTCGATATATTAGCCAATAAGTCCGCCTTCAATCTTGAATTCTAGTAAAGAAATATTTTTAAGCGAAGAGGGTGAGGAATGAGTTTTTCAATAAATTTTGGATTAGTTACATGAATTATTTTCAATGCTCTTTTCGACCAAACGAGACACACAAAGTGAAAGGACACTTCAATACAGGCAAACAAAGATTATGTAAACGCGGGAAAGAACTTAACTATCAAACCTACGTCGATAAGTTATCGCTCAAGTTTTTCTCGGCTTCTTCTCCGGGAGTTCAATTAGTATCATAACATTTTTCAACATAAAGTTGACACCCAAGAGTTTGCACATATGCGTAATTGTAAACCTGAAACTTATATACTTTAAAAGAATTATACTAATTGTACATTTCTGAATGACATCATAGATGACGTTTTGTGATGTGTGAAAAATTATGTTATTGATTTGAATAAGTATTATTAAAATCAATTACCAAAGTGTTGTCACGTCAAACAATGTCATCGATGACGTCAAATTTAATGTATCTGTAGCAAAACTGATTTGTAATAACCTAGAGGCATGACAACAACAACTAAGAACGTTAAATAATTTATTTGTGCTCGTACAAATATTGCGATGAAGAAAAATTTTGCGATGCACCACACAGATTGAATCTTTGATGAGAAATGCATGAATAACCAGAATTTCTTAAATGATTGATGAATATCAAGAAGCTCATGACCCCACTTAGGGCCCGTTTAGCAAGGCTTTTGCTTCTTTTAAAAGAGTTTTCTAGATGAATTTACATTATGTCGACGTCCTCTCTAAATGCTCTTCCAGTCAACGAAACAATTTCAAAGATTATCCAAAAATATTCAAAAACAGTTTCGTGCAGCTTTTGACTTTTCAATAGCACAGCCAAACGAGCCATTAGAACATGTTTAATGCGAGGTATTGGACCTTATTTTATCTACTTTGTCCTACCCAACTGACCAAATGTGCATTTAGACTACGTCTCTTATGTGATCAAGGAATAGAGACATGAAAAAATATCTGTTAACTCAATTCTATCCAGCACACCAAACAAATTACATTTTTAACTCAAAATTGTTGATGCAGATTGAAATAGAGGGAGTATAACATACAAATTACATTCAAAACCTTGAAAAACCTTAAAAATCCCATTTTAAAATTTCAAAATTTAACCAGAACATCCATGACTAAACATCAAGGATCAGCTTAAATAACTTGTGACCCACATGAAAAGATTCAATTTTTAACCATTAAAGCGATAGTGAAAAAACTGATTAATGCCTAGAGCTGACAAAGAATGTGAACTGGTTTGCTTGAGAAATAGAGAAGAGATGGAAACAGATGGAGCAGTTACAGAGGCTATTTTTATGGAATCAAAGAGAAAAATGGATCTGAAAATTGGGAGTGAGATTGAACAAGGAAGAGGAGCGTGACGTGTTTGAATATTCATGGACTCGTGAGGTTTTATGATAGTTTTTTGTGTGCTGGCTCCTAGTGCTTATTTTGTCAGTATCGAAAATTGGGGTGTTTTTGCAATTCTTGATTGGCTTAGCCTTTTTTTGGAAAATTTATAAATGATTTAAATTATAGTAGTAGTCCCATGATATGCGTGAATAATAATAAGAGAATAAGTTATGAATATAAGGTATAAATTAATATTTGATTTTTATTGAATTTAAGTTGGTCAAACTTTAATTTTAATTACACATTTTGTTTGCCCCACAACAACTACACATATTATCTACATATTTTGTAAGACTCATAAAATCTTCACCATTTCTTTTTATCTACTTATAAGTTAACTAAATCCAAACATGCACTTTGTATAAGTCGTGAGAGTTGGGATAAATACGAAGTAGATGTGGAGCTTTATAATGTCAATTACGTTCATCTTGACAGTTGTTGAAATTTACAATCTTACCTTGAAGCTTTGGAATTAAAATCAAGGGAAGGCAAGTGCAAGTCTCATTCTGTGCAAGTAACCAGCTGATTAACCCTAAATTAGCTCCTATAAATAATTGTAAACATTTGATTGGCTAAGTAAGTTAGATGACAGCTGTCATTTAGTTTCTTTTCTGTTTTGCTTTGCACGTGTATGTATATACACGCTCATCCTGTACAAATCGATTGACTAAGAAATAATATTCTTTCCCCAATTCTAGCTTTGTTATCCTCTCTTCAATTGAGCTATTTTACATGGTATCATTGTGAATTTTTTTTTCAGCTTCCGTTGCTGCTTCCCATCTTCTTTCATGGGAGATTTAAGAGAACATATATCTTCTTCACGTTCCAATCCTTCTGATAATTCTTCCAGTCCTTATTTTTTGCACCCTAGCGACAATCCCAGTGCACTCCTCGTCTCTGAGGTGTTCTGTGGCGATAACTACATAGCTTGGAGTCGATCCATTTCAATTGCCCTTACTGTCAAGAACAAGATTGCATTTATTGATGGTTCTCTGCCTCAGCCAAATTCTGATGCAAGGCTTAAGACCGCTTGGCTACGAGCTAACAATCTCGTTCTATCCTGGCTTATGAACTCTATCTCCAAGGAAATTCAAGGTAGTCTTATTTATTTTAACACTGTTGTTGACATCTGGACTGAATTGAAGACTTGCTATTTGCGAAGTGACGGTCCTCGAGTTTTTGCTTTGGAACGTTCATTAAGTTAGATCTCTTAGGCATCGAGCACAATTACTGACCATTTCAGTACTTTCAAAACCTTATGGGATGAATATGTTAGCTATCGTCCTCTTCCTACTTGCAATTGTGGATTTCTGGATCGATGCTCATATGCTATTTTGACAAATCTCCTTGATCGACAACAAGCAGACTTTGTTATGAAATTTTTAATTGGTCTACATGAGTCTTTTTCACATATCCGGAGTCAGCTATTGCTCATCTCTCCCTTACCTTCCATGGGTAAAGTATTTTCTCTGCTCCTTCGGGAAGAAAGCCAGATATCTCTCACCAATGCTGTGGACATTCACATAAGTTTAACCTAGACACGGTTTGCCCGACCGTAGAGGTGAATCATGCCGATCTCAATGTGGATGTCATGAATTTGCATCTAAAAACGAAAATACAAAAATACAAGTCAAAGCAAGACACTGAGGGACGTGGGCTTGTACTAAAAGAAAAATGAAAAAGTCTACAGTTATAATCTGGCATGTTTTGATTGTTGGAATAAATATAGAGAAAGAACGAAGAGGAGAACAACAAGATAATAATGAAGCAAGAACAAATTATGGAAATAAGGCTTGAACGCATAATCGTTCTTCTCAAACCATATTTGTCACCCCTAAAATTGATCATGTTGCTTAAAGGGACTCACGACAAATGATTTACAGGATTGAACAAGTTTTGAAGAAGGAAACACTTATAACACTTGTGTTTTTCTTCCAAAATTTGAAGAATACTTAAAAGTTTTAATATGTAAATGAATTGGATCAAAAGGCACTATGTAATGATTTTCAATTGATGATTTGATATTTTAGTAATTGAAATTTATCACCTTTTTTTAGATTTCAATTCATTATCCACAAAATAATGTCACCCTTACACGAAAATTTGAATATTTTCATGAAAAAGTTGTTAAAGAATCAAACTAGCAAATCAGCCATAATGGCTATTTTTAGCCTCATGCGCACACATGGTGTCACAGGCAGCAGCTTTACTTAAACCCCGTGACGCTATCGCAGCCGCTGCACTTCGGCTGTACATTGTAAATATTTCATTTAATTGTAAAATAGTTAGAAATTAGAAAATTTTAGTATGATTCTTTGGC
>CAIGRM010216568.1:0-12800 GCA_903798335.1 Fraxinus albicans | reverse complement strand
TATCTTGACAATCTATCGTGAATCTTTTCTAAACTTTGAATAATTAAGATTTCGTGCTGATAACATGTTATAAAAAGAGAGAAAAGAGAAGAGAATTAGAGAAGTCAATAGACTTGTGTGTATTATAATGAGAACCAAAGCCCTATATTTATAGGGAATAAATAGGGATACGTATGGTAATAATATCTAGGGCTGTAGGGGTACAAGTGTCATTCACATTACCCGCAATAATATTTATTACGTCACATTGCCTGTTGCATTTCCAGGATCGAGTCTCTCTCTCTCCGACACAGATTTGGCGGTAGGCCGTTCATTCTGCCTATTGCTTTGCCTCTTCAGATAATTCTTTAACAATACTCCTTTTATCCATTTTTACTTAATCGTATTCTTCGTTGTATATGAAATTCATGAATTATGTAACATAAATATGATGATACAGCACTAGTTTGAAATTCTGTGGAATTTGATTCATTAACTTTCATGGTTTGTGACGGGCTGGTTAATTTTTTTTATCTTTCTTGGGATTCAATGTATTGCCATGATCGTCATCATATTGGGTTTTCTTGCTGATTTTGATTTGTTCTATCTGTAAAGTTTTCAATATTGATTTCAACGGCAATTTTCTGGAATTGCTCCGCTTTTTAGCAAAATCTTTGTTTTGCAACGAATCATGTGTACCTGTTTGTGTTTTTGTAGCATGCAACCTTCATTAGTTTCATAGATCAAATCTTCTCAATGTGTATATGATCTCTTGTTATTGATAGGTTTTGAGTTTTAGACAAGTATAAGACATGTTTTTTATTGTTATTTTATACTGCATTGCGTATTAGTACATTGTACTAAGTAACCTTTTGTTATTGGAAGGTTTTGAAATTTTGGGAATGAAATGTCAATGAGAGGCTTGTTTAGGTGGCTGTCTACGTATTGCCTCTTAACCCGAGGGAAAGAAGTTAATGGATTCAGCGAGGAGTTGGTTCCAGAAGTTTCAACCACATGATCGCTTGAGGTCTTCAAGTAAGAAGGATTCAATGGGAAGTGGAAGAGAAGATTCAAATACGCTTTCCTCTGAGGAAGCCTCAAGTCTCACTAAACATAGAGTCACTGCAGCTAAGCAGTACATAGAGAATCATTACAAGACACAGATGAAGAATCTGCAGGAGAGGAAGGGGCGGTAAGGCACGTGACCTGAATTATCTGTATTTAATTATGTTGCGAAACACTCATGCTTCTTAGTTTGGTATTCATTAGTTTTTCACAACTTAATTGTGCTCGGTTAGTATGATTAGCATTTGCATATCAATGGAATGCTTAATCGCCGTTCAATTGATTCTCTGAATGCCTACAAGAAAATAGTTACCTTTAAAGTGAAACTTCCTATTTTTCCGTTTACTATGTATCAAACAACTATTTAATAACACATGTGGAAAAAATGGTACTAAAATTTAGGTCTGATGTATGAGGTCCATGCTCATTAGCACCCTTACCAAATATTGCGAGTACCAACACGTTTCAATGTCAAGATTGATGTATTTCTCATCACAACCGTTTTCTTTTATCATTACTCTGCAAGGTTTTTAACTAGAAACAGCAAAAATGAATTTTTGCCATCCATTGATTTATTATTATTATTATTATTATTATTTGTAGTGTATTTGCACATTAAACCTTCTCTCAGAACTTTAGTTGCCTAGTGACACTATATTTTCAGATTTCATTTACTTTTGATTATTAATTTCGCAATTTGTTATTCATATCTGTACTTCAATTTGTGAAAGGGCTATTTATCTACCTTTTGGATTTTTTTACCATCACTTGATGAATTAACTATATAGATTGTTGCTAAGAATAATAATTAAATAAAGACTCTAAAGAAGTCTTGACCTTTTTCCCTTTACTAAACAGGAAGTGCTTATCTTGGTGGAGCATGAATGATCTTCATTTCGTAGCCCTTCATTACTGTTAGGCATGAGGTGAAATGTCAGGACATAGGTCCTTCTTGGGTTTAATTGGGTGCATGAGCAATTTTAGTAACCAAGTGCTTATCAAATAGAGAATGGTATTGAAGTTGTTGAAGCTGTACCATGCCCCCTACCTTGCAAAGATTGTGAATAACTGAATCAATTTGCACTTGGTTTCCAGAACTTCTTTTAAACTTCCACTTCGATCAATAATTTTCTACTTGGTTAAGTATTGAGACATTCATAATATAGTATAGAGTTCCTAAGAGTATGCAATTCCTCATCAGATTTATTAATAAAATAAAAGAGAGCTTTATAATCTTCATGTGGATCATTATTGTTCCCAAGTTACTATTGCATTTTAACACGTTTTCTTGTAAAGTTTAAAGGTAAGGAAGCTAGATAAGTGTTACAGTACTAAATTTTAGTATGAGTTTACAAATTCATGGTTCATAAAGGGTTTACTATTCCCTTATTACTCTGTTACTGTATATAAAACAACAAAATATTAGTTTATATCTGATTATTTCCTAGAGTCATTCTCTTAGTTAATCGTGAAAAACGCAAGTTCGAGCCTAATAACACCTAGAGGGGGTGAATAAGTGTAATATGCAGAATTAAAATCTTTTATTCACACTGGTTAAAGCCATTTATGGGTAGTGACATTAAGGTGTGTTACTTGAAGGAATATATGAATGATTTTATAAAGTTACGAGCACTTGGATGCATTGCAAATCAATTGATTAGAGAATGCTTCCAAGACATTATTAAGTAATAGTGTAGTTGGTGAAATTTACACAGTTTGACCATAACAATATCTAGAGGGGGATAAATAGGTTTTATATGCGGAATTAAAATTATTAATTAATTAGCAACAAGTCACCAATTGATTATCTCTAGATGGTTAATCATGCAGTCAATTTAATCTTAAGTTTAAATACCACAGATCATACATTCATAATATAAAACAGTAAACGAACAATAGTATGATCACGGAAAAACCCAATTGGGAAAAACTCCAGGCACTTTGCCAGTCAATCCACTATAAACGAATTTAACAACTTACAGTCTATCAGACTAGACGACATGTACTATCTGATCACCCGACTACACTCCTTACAACTCTCCCTGGATCCCATGCTCTCCTGCACCAATCCTTGGCTGCTGTTGCGAAAGCTCTCCGTGGAAACTGCTACCCTGCAGCACTCCAAACTTTGTGAATTCGTTTATCTTCCGTGGATCATGAAGAATGACTCGTTCTTCACAGACAGGAATTCCTGCCAACTTCCTTCGATCTTCAGAACTCTGACCAGATGTAGAGGAAGTAGTGTTTTGGTATTTGGATTATGAGACTGATGTTTTTCTCACCAAAATATCTCAAACAAGATGAAGGTTGAAGAATATGATATGGAGGATTCACTCACTGATACAATTTTCGTACAGAACTGTTTTGATATTCATATGTAGGGTCTAAAACAGATGGGCCATGGAAAAAACCTTTAAAATGTGAAATAAAATTTTTTTGAATAAAGATGTCGCTCGAGCGAGGTTTGAGCGACAATCGAGGGACAGACTATCGCTCGAGCAAAAAATGGACGATGATTTAGCGACAGTGTTTCTGCTTTTGCAGCTCGAGCCAACTCTTGGCGACAGTCCAGCGAAAATCCGTGTCGTTTTCCTCCTTTTGACATTCTCAAACCTTAAACCTAAAAACAAACTATTTTCAACGTATTTGCACATTACTCCTAACACTATTACAATATGTCAATTTCAGTCCTTTTGTTCACAGAATTTGCCAATTACAAAATCAAGTAAAACCTAACAAACTCCTTCTTTGGCATTCTGTGACAAAACACTAATATATATCAAGTCAGTAATAAAATAAAACTTACAGACTCAAAATGATGACACAACCTAAACTACAAGCTATCTTGAACGAACTCAACAGTACCTGTTTCCTGAAATAGACAACTCAAATACCAGTGTAAAATGTGTGGTAAACAGTATCAATAATAAACATAGTTCAGACAGTTCATTTGTAGATGTCATTTAAGCAATTGCTTCGTTAACATTGAGCTTATCATATTTTTTCAGTTTTAAACCACAAGCTAAACTAAGACACAGTATCAATGCAACCCAACATACCAAAACGAAACATTGGCACTATAAAAACATCAAAATCTTAATTAGGGAAACTGAATTCAAATCATAAAGAAATGATATATCAACTCACTTTTGCAATTTTTTCTCCACTTTTTTGTCACAAAATGATAATAGGCAAAGCAGAAATACACAACATCACAATAATGTAGGTATAATCAATCACAAGTAGATGCAGTGAATATTAAACTTTCCCACAACGCCAACTTAAAGCACCCATGGTGTAAATGATATAAGTGACTCATATGTGTTAAGTGTCACTAATCTTCTGACAGTATGACCCCAAACCTTAAATTTGTGAGAAAGAACATGCGAAACATCACTGCTAATAAGTATATTCCTCTACTGATGAAAGTCAAACCATACAGCACATTAGAATCTACATATGAAAAGCTCATTCTAATGAATAATTTATTTTCTTCCCTGACTTACAGCACAAATATTTTTCTCTTTATTACAGCTTTCAATAAGAATGCTCACATAAGTTTATTCATCTTAAGTGCTGGCTCCTTTTCATTAAGCGACTAATCATAACCCCTATAGCGAACTTTAGGCAGGGTTAACCTAAGTCAGATGACCATAGGCACCAAGTTATGAGAAACCCCGCATGCTTAATTCTTCAAGTCAAGTAGGCTTCGAAAAGAAGTATTAAGACATAGAGACCCTTATGATTATTTTTCCAGACAAATAGTGATTCATGCAGGGGTAATATCGAGTTTAGGTATAATAAAAATGGTCGATTCATGTTCAAATGCACTCTACTAACATGTGACAGTCATCCCAAATCTCACACATGTGGTAGAGTCCCACTGTCAAGATCATAGTGTGTGCAGTGCAGATAGTATATGAAGGGACATATATGAAATACTCCATAAGCATCCTAAGTTAACAATGAAAATTATATTACAGCTCACCAAAGCAATAAAAGAAAACGATTTTGTTTTTTTTTTTTTTTCTAATAAAAACATGAATGCTCCAAGCACACAAAACATAAAATAAAATGCATGAGAACAAGTAAATAGAGATGATGCATGCATGACAAAATGTCATACAATAGTAGAATACAAGCATGCATCAAATAAACTCAGTCAATGAGGTACATAAATACGAATAGCTGTTCGAAGAGATTCAAACCGAAAACCATCCAATGATTTAGTAAACAGATCGGCTAATTGGTTTTCAGTAGAAACATGTTCAAAATTCACAATTTGAGTTTCCACTAACTCTCGAATAAAATGATGTCTGATGNAACCGAAAACCATCCAATGATTTAGTAAACAGATCGGCTAATTGGTTTTCAGTAGAAACATGTTCAAAATTCACAATTTGAGTTTCCACTAACTCTCGAATAAAATGATGTCTGATGTCAATATGTTTAGTTTGAGAATGTAGAACCGGATTTTTAGAAATATTAATAGCTTTGGTGTTATCACAAACCACAGTCATAGTTCCATGTTCACTCCCATAGTCACTCAACATCTGCTTCATCTAGAGCAGTTGAGTGCAGCAGCTTCTTGCTGTTATGTATTTAGCCTCTGCCGTGGACAGTAAGATCGAATTTTGTTTCTTACTCATCCAAGCAACAAGATTTGCACCGATGTAAAAACAACCTCCAGACGTGCTTTTTCTATCATCCGCGTTGCCATACATTGAACAATATATCATGAGTGAAAGAAAATTATTTTTTATACAATAATTATATTCTAGTGCAATAATATGCAACTTTGTAAGTTTTGTGATTATAGTATCCAATATGTAGTGGGTCCACAATCAATATATAATATTAGGGCAATGAATATAAATTAATTTTGATATCAAACAATAGCAAAAGCAGCTGTCTCTGCTACATTGACATCTAAAGTGAAATATTGTTCAAAATTACGTCAATAAACAGATAAAAGAATTTTGGAAAAAGGGGATTAGTTCCACTTCAAACTTCAGAACATTGAAACCAAGCCAAACACCACACAATGCAGGAGGGATATTTATGTTTTCAAGGACAAGGAAATAAATCATTATTCAAATATGAGTCATTTTCCTTCAGCCATCAAACAAAATATTAAATTTCATCAAGTCATAATCAAGCATGAACAAATCACTTTATGGGGCTGGTCATTTTCTTTCATACAACATATTACAGTAATACTCAAGAAAAAATATTGGTAAAATTTTATATAGCCCTTGTTTGACCCATATTTCTTAAAATTCATTTTTTCTAAATTCATTTTGAGCCGTTTATTTTTATATTATACAATATTATATTCTTCTTGAATTTCCATATTTGAAAAAATTCATTTTTGCATAAGACCCAAAATGTGTTTGGTATATATGGTATATCCGAAAAATAAGGTCAAACTTATAACATAAAATTCAAAACACACTTTTGACGTTTTAAGTTTTTTAATGAAAATTTTGAAAATACTCAAAACATGATGAACAATCGTTTAAATAAAATTTTAAAACTTAAAAATTCAAAAAAAATAAAAGTTTGATAAATTCAAAAATAAAAATTTTAAAAAATAAATAAAAAATTTCCAAAAAAATTAAATTCATTAAAAAATATATTCTATAAAAAAAATTCTAAAAAAAATTCAAATTCTAGGAAATAAAAATTATATAAATAGAAAATAAAAATTATTCAAGCTCTTAATGGTTGTTTATATTAAAATAAAAAAAATAGTTAAGTTGTTAATTTTTATTTTTTATGTTTTGCCAACTTAATTTATTATTTATTTTTATTTTACTTTTGTAGGGAAAAATATATTATATGACTTGCTAACTTATATATATTATTTGATAATATATTAATATAAAATCATTTTATTTTAGTGAATAATCAAATTTAATGGAATAAAATGTCATTAAACAATTTCTCAAAATTTTAAATCAAATGTTTTATTTAGCTTTCTGTTTTGAGTAACATTTTTTTAGAATAATAAATCAAACGTATTTTTATTAATCTTAAAACAAACCCTTAAAATAGAAAACTAAAAATAAATTCAAAAATAAAATTGAAACACAAATCAAATGAGCCCCTATACTTCTTATTATTATAAATATTAATATATAAAATCGTGTTTTTTAGGAGTAAAATCACAATATTATTTTAAAATATTGATATAAAATAGATTTTGCTACTTGTACATAAAAAATGCACACGATGGATTACAGAATATGATATGGAGGAAAAACACTGACTGAAAAGTTGATTGTATTTTAAACTGGCATAATATTATGTAATCCATTATATAAATCTTAATGTACATGTAGCAAAATCCTATAAAAAATTATACTTGTTCCAAAGTAAACATAACATTCAACGTAAATATTGTCAAAGCATAAAGTTTTTATTTTTTAAATTCCAGAATAACAACTTAATATTCTACTAAAATATTGACATATGATATAAAATTGGATTTTTTTTCATGATCAATAATATAATATTCTTTCGAAATATTAATATATGTGTAATTGGGATAAAATATTTAAAATTTCAATAAGGATTTAGATATGTGTCAATAAACTAAGAAATATAATTTTCAGATGCACCATATAGAACGGCAATATAGACATAGAATATATTTTGAATGATTAAATTTGTATTTCAATTCGTCAAGCTATTATTTCGACAACGTTTTATAAAATTTCGGGAAACTCTTGCGTATTTTATTTATTTATTTCAATTAGGATTGCAGCGGTACAATGATTATTCACAAATATTAATTATTTTTTAAAAAAAAAAGGAAATTATCTTAACAAAATACTAGTAATAAAGGAATTACGTTGTTGATGTGATTAGAAATTCAAGTCCACCTGGGATGGGATGACCAATTGCATTTGCACCCTATCATATCATGTATATTAGAAAAGAAAGGAGTCCGAAAGATTCTGACCTTACGATTCTATAAATACCCTCTATTTCACCTGGATTTTTTTTAACATTAATATTTTCTCTCTTTCTGTCAGCGCATCGGTTAGTTCTTCTATTCTTCTTCATGTTCATGTATAATCTGCTCGCGTTTTTCAATTCTTTTATGCCAGTTTCTGTCGATTATCCTTGTCTTTGTTTTTATTTATGTAATTCGATTGATTTCTTTGTAACGTTTTATATAACAAGAGACATGCATGCTTCTCTTATTAATATTTATCGTTAGCGAATCGATACGAAATTTATTTGAAACAAAACTTAGTTGAATTGTTGTTGAACTAATTGTCAAATATTGTCGTAAATTGATCATCCAGATTTGTTTTCTTGGCTTAGTTTCATGCCTTTTTATCTTCATTCTTTTTGGAATAGAATCAGTAAAAGGATTTTATTTAATCGATATATCTGAAGTTCTGAACATTCTTTCTTTTTTTTTTCCAGTTAGATCAAGAAAGTTGTTGAGAAGAAGAAGAAGCAATGTCAGGGGAGAATTTGAAGGTGCTTAATGCTCTTGATGTGGCAAAAACACAATGGTATCACTTCACTGCAATTATAATTGCGGGAATGGGATTCTTTACGGATGCGTACGATCTTTTCTGCATCTCTCTTGTAACTAAAATGCTTGGCCGGATATATTACCACGTTGAAGGGTCATCAAAACCAGGCAGTTTGCCTCCCAACGTATCTGCTGCTGTCAACGGTGTTGCCCTCTGTGGAACACTTGCTGGCCAGCTCTTCTTCGGGTGGTTGGGTGACAAATTGGGTCGAAAGAGGGTGTATGGTGTCACGCTCATGCTCATGTCTATGTGCTCCCTTGCATCGGGCCTTTCTTTTGGCAAAGATCCTAAATCAGTAATGGCTACTCTCTGTTTTTTTCGATTCTGGCTTGGCTTCGGCATTGGTGGCGATTATCCACTTTCGGCAACAATTATGTCTGAATACGCGAATAAGAAAACTCGCGGTGCTTTCATAGCTGCGGTGTTTGCAATGCAAGGTTTTGGGATTCTGTCTGGTGGTGTGTTTGCAATGATAGTCTCGGCTGCATTTGATGCCAGATTCAAGGCTCCAGCATATGCGGTTGATCCAATTGGCTCGACTGTCCCACAGGCAGATTATGTTTGGAGAATCATTTTGATGGCGGGTGCTCTTCCGGCTTTACTCACTTATTATTGGCGACTGAAAATGCCCGAAACTGCTCGTTACACTGCCCTTGTCGCCAAGAATGCGCAACAGGCTGCATCAGATATGTCTAAAGTTTTACGAGTGGACATTGAGGCTGAACAGCAAAAGGTGGAACAAATAGCCGAAAAGCAAAAGAAGTCTTTCGGTTTATTCACAAGGGAATTCCTTCGTCGCCATGGACTTCACTTGCTCGGCACCACAAGCACGTGGTTCTTGCTCGACATTGCATATTACAGCCAAAATTTGTTCCAGAAGGATATTTTCAGCACAATTGGATGGATTCCGTCAGCAAAGACAATGAATGCTGTTGAAGAGGTTTATACAATTGCAAGAGCACAAACGCTTATCGCCCTTTGCAGTACTGTCCCGGGATACTGGTTTACTGTGGCTCTGATTGATAGAATAGGAAGATTTGCTATTCAATTACTGGGATTCTCTATGATGACAATCTTCATGTTTGCTTTGGCCATTCCCTACGACCACTGGACACACAAAGGCAACCACATTGGATTCGTGGTTTTGTATTCCTTAACCTTCTTTTTCGCAAACTTTGGACCTAATGCGACAACCTTCGTCGTGCCTGCTGAGATTTTCCCTGCTAGATTACGATCCACCTGCCATGGAATCTCTGCTGCATCTGGAAAAATGGGAGCAATAATTGGTGCTTTTGGGTTCTTGTATCTGGCTCAAAACCAAGACAAGGCAAAGGCTGATGCAGGGTATCCAGCAGGAATCGGCATGAGAAATTCACTCATCGTGTTAGGCGTAGTGAATCTTTTGGGCTTATTATTCAGCTTCTTGGTCCCGGAATCGAAGGGGAAATCTCTAGAGGAGATGTCAGGTGAAAATGACGATATGAATGAGGCAAGTAGCAATAAACCAGTTCCAGTTCTATAAAGGAGATGCTAGCAGCTACTAATACTCTGCTTATTGCTTTTTTTTTTTTTTGCGAGGTAGTTGGTTGAGGTTAAGCTTTTAAATTTGTAATTGCATTACAATTTATAAAAAGAGTTAATACTATTATTTTTCTGATCTTAAGTACTTTTGTTAACGCTCACAATTCACAAAAATTCTCAGTAGGTAAATTGTCAAACAGTGTAAGATTGAACAAGTCACCCGGGATCAGACCGTCCAAGCCTACTCTTTTCTGGATACAATTTTACTTCTTAATTTGACACGATAAAACGAGAAAAGAAAAAAACTATTCATGGTGTTGCAATTTTGGTTGAAATGTGCTTAGTATAGAGGCCGTTTTCGAATTTAAGGTGCTAAACCTTCGATTATGAGCAAATGTTGGACTGTGGTACGTAGAAAATTATAGCGGTTGTCCTCATTCTTTGTACCCAACTTTAATTTTTTTTAATACGTGTATCTTTGTATTTCCATGGACGGATTTCATTTGAAAATATTCGAAAAACGACCGTGCACCAAGTTACATATTTTTGGACGAACACATTCTGTGAATGAGATTACAAATAAATCCAAGGACCTTGCTTGGTGTACATAATTTTTGTACATAAGTGTGTCATTTCTCTCACATGGGGTAGAACCCACAGGGTGTCCTTTCCCTTACATGGAAAGGACACTCTTATCTACACTTTTTTTATGTACACAAAGCATAATTCTAAATCCAATAAGTTAAAAGGATGGATTGGAGACAGACATGAAAAACAGTGTAAAGGTTGAAGAAGGTACCCAGAATTTTTTGGGTCCCACCCCATGTGAGGGAAATAACAACCTTATGTACACTTTTTTTTGTACACCAAGCATAATTCTAAATCCAATAAGTTAAAAGGATGGATTGGAGACAGACATGGAAAACAGTGTAAAGGTTGAAGAAGGAACCCAGAATTTTTTTATTAATTTTTTTTTCTTTCAAAATTTGCATAAATCTCTCTTCTTACGTTTTACTAGTGGAGGCACGTGCGATGCACGTGTATGCGTTATTCTCCTTGTGCATATTAGCGTTGGGACTACATATGTATACTACAATAAATAGATGGAAGTAAAGTGATGAATGACATGTAAGTGAAGAAGAAACTCCTGTTACAAAATGAAAAAGAAAGCATTTTGGATATTAAAAGTACTTAAAACTGAAATGTTTGCAAATAGAGGATAGGCGAAATATGAAACTGCTGGTACAAAGAAAGAAACTAACAGAGTAAACAAACTTCAATAGAACACACAAAATATACTTGTTACATGATGAGTATTTTTATCAATATATAATGGATGGCCTAGTAGATAAAGGCTAAACTCGAGTGCAAGAAAATTTGTTGGTATCTGTAGTGTACCTCCCCGGCCAGTTTTTTCATCATCTTCAAATACACTAACAACTGTCTAGAGATCCGACGAATTCCAGTGGAAGTCAACAACCTTATCCTTGTCATTCAAAAAAATCATAAGGTGAGTAGCAAAGAAAATAAGAGAGTATTAGGACTGTATGTCGCCTGTAATTTGGGGCAAAGGTGGACAATCATCAGGCAAAACAATTAACGAGGAGAACACACTCATATAGGTTGTGTTTATAGAGGAGAGCAGAGATTGAAAAATAAATAAAACACTCTAAACCACATGAGTCAAAAATTTATTTGCCACTTGTGAGAATGCAAAACAAGAAAAATAAAGATAAACTTGGGACCTATGCCCTGCATATCGAAAGAAAAGACCTTGCGAAGAATTTGAACTTCCTGTTCCAGGACCCTCCAGCTTGCCAATCTAGGCGAAGAATAAAGATTTCAAGCACGATCAAAAGAGTCGATCACTTGATAAACAATGAAAAAACTTGCACAATTCTTTTTTACAAAACAATCTTGTTAGAAGCTTCAAAACTCCATGCTATATCATAAATTTTGTACAGAGGTGAGAAAAAATAAAGCAAGCAGTTGTGAATAGACTGTGACTCCACACCTTTCCATAATCCCATATATTCAGAAAATCGTCCTCTGCAACACTACGAAAGAAAGATGACCTGTCTACCGACCACTGGAATAGAAATATATCACTGTAAAATTGCTAGTTAAAACATGCAATAACAACACTCTCCTACTTGAAAACATGTTAGGCAACCAAAAGAGGAACCGGTCATTTGCTTGATATCAGGGAACAACGAGCTTCTACATTCACCACATAGTTGCTTCATTTTTGTACACGAGGGAATAAATAGAATAATTCACAAGGATACTCCTCATAAGAATTTGTCTTAAGCTAGAGTCTGGTTTTTTTTTTTTTTCCAAATACAATTAGTAACTCATAGATTTAATAGTAAATAAGGTAAAGAACTTAGATTTTACAGTCAAGTTCTAGAAGAAATAATAAAATCTTAAACACATTTGAGCTACAAGTCATATACAAGTTAAGCTTAAAGAAGTATCCAAACATTAAACATTATAAGCGGGACCCTCGATTATATTTCAAAGAATAAATCAGAGAATATGAATCTTTACGTTTAATTATTTTCTGTAATCAAATAAAACAATAATTGTCAAGGTGAACAAAAGTAATATCTTGCTATAAAAACAGTTTGGCAAAATCTTAAATGTCAGAGAAAATTTTGATCAATAAATAGATCCGTG
>CAIGRM010216565.1:0-10525 GCA_903798335.1 Fraxinus albicans | reverse complement strand
TAAAAGTTGATGAAATATATGGTTATAACGTTTATAAAAGTTGTGGATATATGAAATATGTGGTTAAAAATAAATTTGAAGAAAAATGAGTTTTAAGATATGAGAATCAAACAAGGGCTACATTTATTATTTTCTTATTTGTGTTGAATACAGAAATAAGAAATTGCAATAATAGAGAGGAAAACTCATACCAAATCTCATGTTTATGACCAAGTTTACTCCTTCAAATATGTTGGTTTCTCATTATTTTAGTAGCTTATGCCTAGGGAATAGATTAATTAGTAATTTTTTGTATTCCCTTAGTCTTATATAAGCAAGTAATAAATTCAAACTAATTTCACGTATTCTCAAAAAATAGTTTATACAGAAAAAAGAAGTTATGTTTGATTATCAAAGATGAGAATTTTGTCGTGCTTGATAGCCATTTGCATCCGGCAATATTTGCAAAAGATAATCTATAATATATTAAATATCGCATGAAGTAGAATAATTTTTTTGACGATTTTAGCCATACTACAATTTAATTATTTCAATAGTACCTTACTTTTCATTTTTCAATATATATTTAATTGAATATTAATTATTAAACACGCACGCAAATAATTAATTGAATTGTATAAGAACAATCAAATTGATTCATGAACATGAAATTTAATTAATTTGAATCAATGAATATAGAAAAAGAATAATGTACATACATTTAAACAAATGGAGTGTAAGTAAACTAACATGAAATTTAATTAATTTGAATTAATAGATATAGAAAAATAATAATTTATATACATTTAAACAAAGGGGGTGTACATGAACCAACATGAAATTTAATTAATTTGAATCAATGAATATAGAAAAAGAATAATTTATATACATTTAGACAAATGACGTTATATCTTAAATTAAATGAATAATATTGAAAGTGTGCATGAATTTAAATNAGGGGGTGTACATGAACCAACATGAAATTTAATTAATTTGAATCAATGAATATAGAAAAAGAATAATTTATATATATTTTAGACAAATAGCGTTATATCATAGATTAAATGAATAATATTGAAATTAAATAAGTGTACATGAATTTGAATAATTTATCTACTCCTATAATAATTAAATAGCATCTAAATTATATGATCTTTAATAATTTACATAATCTTAGAGTAATTTATGATAAAATGAATAATCTTGAAAATAAATACGTGTTCATGAACTTGAATAATTTATTTACTCATAAATAACAGAATAGCTCCCAAAACATGTGTACATGAACTTGATTACTTAATGATATATTTAACATATCCATAAATAAATGTTAATTAGTATATATGTACATACATAAATAATTGAATTGTAATATTTCTAGAGTAATTGAACAGCACTAAAATATATAAAGTGTACATGCATGAATTTGAAGAATTAATTTATTAAATTATAGTATGATATATATATAAACTAATGTTACTTATTATCATACACGTAAATAAATAATTGAATTGTATAAAAAGTTCATTTCAAAGAAACAGTTTTTTAAACTATTTTTTATATTCACCGATTTTCAAATATCAATTTTCCAGCGTGTATAAAGAATTTTAAAATAACGTGTAACACACGTTTAGTTGTGATTAGTCCTAAAAAAGTAGTTTAGAAACATATATCGTTAATGTCGAAGCAATTGATGGCCAAATTTTTACTCAATTGTAAATTTTTACTCAATTGTTAGAATGCATAGTGTATTTAGCTTATCAGTAGTTTACTTATCAGCATAACATGGTTGGCATATCAGCTGAATTTGTATATACTTCATAAGAGAATCAGCCTATCAGCCACTTGTCCTGCCGCTCGTGTAATTGCACATGGTTAGGTGCATAAATATTCTTTCTATTGTAGTTTGTTAGGATAGTTCTTTGCTCTTTTATCCCTTCATGTCTTCTATAAATATGCACTAGTATTGATATTAATGGTAAGATGAATTTACCGATTCAATTCTAGTTTATCAGATCATTTTATTCAGCTGCACTTTCATCTTCATTCAGCTGAAAAATCTTACATGGTATCAGAGATTTAACTACCATTGCCGGAATGAATTCTGCCGGCAATGAAAACAGGACCCCTGTTCAAGCTCCTGACCTTTCTTACCATTGCAAGTTGGATAACTTAGATAATCCAGGAGCCATTTTAGTCATAGAGCTATTAACCACAGAAAATTATCCTACTTGGTTAAGGGCACTCCGGCAAGCATTCCGAGCTAAAAACAAGCTTGGCTTCATCAATGGAACATTGCCTAAACCAGAACTAACCAGCACCTCCTTTGATCCATGGGAAAGATGCAATGACATGGTGGTGTCATGGATCCAAAATGCCATATCTCATTCCCTTAGATCCAACGTTGCATTTATGGATGAGGCAAATGAGATATAGACAAACCTTAAGGATTGATTTTCTTAACAAAATGGACCCATGATATATGCACTGAAAAAGGCATTGGCTGATCTAGAGCAGGAAAACGATTATGTGAGTATCTACTATGGTAAGTTAAAAACCATTTGGGATGAACTATCAGTTTATGATCCCATTCCTGAATGTAGCCGTGGACAATTGAATGTGCTGGTAGATAGGCATCAGCGTGATTGTGTGATTAAGTTTCTGATGGGGCTAAATGAAATTTATGATAACACAAGAGCCCAAGTAATGATGCTCGACCCCCTTCCACCAGTGAATAAGGTATTTTCTTACATACAGTAGGAGGAGAGACAGAAACAAATTGCCTCTACTGCTGTGAACAATGAAGCCATTGCAATGGCAACTAGGAAATCTTATGGAGATAACAGAACTATCAGCTATGGAAAATCGAATTTCACTGGTAAAAAGGATAGGCCATATTGCACATATTGCAAGATTCCTGGATACAATTTGGATAAGTGTTTCAAAGCAGGAAACACTGAACCTCATGTTTGCACACATTGCAATATGATAGGACACACCATGGAGAAATGCTTTAAGCTGCATGGGTATCCTCCAAATCACAAGTTACACAAAGTCCAGGGGAGAGATGTGAGTTTTGCAAATCAATCAAGTGTGATGCAGGAAGAAAGTGAGAAACTAGTTTTTCTAACTAGGGGGCAATATGAAGAGTTCCTTGCCTTACTTTGACCTAAAGAGAACTCACAGACCATCCATTCTGTCAATCAAGTGCAGACTCTTGATCATTTAAAATCTAACTCTCAATCTGATTTATTTGGTAAAGATGCCTATTTATCTGCTGCACTCACACACTCCCAGAATTTTACTAACATCTCATGGATTATTGATACTAGTGCAACAGATCACATGATCTGTAACACGAGTCTCTTTACCTCATTGAATCAAAAACCTCTCTCTCAGTTAAGTTGCCCACTAGTGAGGTAGTTTCAGCCACACACATTCTGGTGCAGTGCAAGTCACAGATTCTGTGCTTCTCAAAGATGTGTTATATGTTCCTAATTTTCACTTCAATTTACTAGATGTCAAAAAATTAACGCATCAGATCCCTTATTGCTGGATATTCATGACTGTTATGTATAGGACCTTTCATCTTGGAAGACGATTGGGAAGGGTGAAGTATGGCGTGGCCTGTATAGACTCATGCTACACAAGGTTCCATCCACAGCCTTAATGACCACCTTATCAGCCCTTAATCTTAGGCAACCTTTTACTGCAGCTTCTGTTATCAATTCTGATGTTTAGTCGAACTTATGGCATTATCGTTTAGGACATATATCGGACTCTAGAATGAAGCTTATTTCTGATGATTCAGTTGTTTCTCATTACAAAAATGCTAGCAATATTCTATGCTTTATCTGTCCATTGGCAAAACAGCACAAAAAACGCTTTCATATAAGATCACATAAGACTAAATAACTGTTTGAAATTATTCATTGTGACATTTTGGGTCCTTGCCCCACTACTGCCCATGATGGATCTATGTATTTCCTTTCGATAGTAGATGACTATTCACGTGCCACTTGGGTGTACATGCTTAAAAGGAAATCTGATGTCAGTCATTCCATTAAGGCCTTCATTCAAATGGTAGAAAATCAGTTTCAAATTTCAGTTAAAACCTTGAGGAGTGACAATGACCCTAAATTCAAACTAACTGTTTTTTTTACAACTTAAAAGGGATAATTCATCAAAGGAGTTGTGTTGAGACCCCTCAACAAAACGGTATAGTTGAGAGGAAGCACCAGCACTTGATGAATGTGGCCAGAGCTTTAAAATACCAATCAGGCCTTCATTTGTTTTGTTGGAATGAGTTTATCCTCACAGCAACATACTTAAGCCATGTTTGGGAGGGATTAAATTTTTTTACAGTAAATCAATTCTCATTTTCAACAACACATTTTTCAATAAAATAATATTTTCCATCACATCAATAATTTTTTCTTCTTTTTCAACCACACATTTCCCATCATATCACTATTCAAAATCAATTCTTCCCCCAAAAATCTCTCCCAAACAAGCTTTTAATAAATAGAATCCCCACACCATTGCTGCAAGACAAATCACCATTTGAAATACTGTTTCAAAGCACACTAGCCTATTCTCACCTTAGAACCTTTGGATGCTTTTGCTATGCTTCGACTTTAACATATGGGAGAAGGAAATTTGATCCTAGAGGACGCCAATGTATTTTCTTAGGTTATCCTTTTGGGGTTAAGGGATACAAAGTCATGGATTTATAGACGAAAACTATTTTCATATCTAGGGATGTAACATTTCATGAAACTTACTTTCCTTATAAACAAACTAGAAAGCAAACTGATGAAACTGAATTTGTCTTCACCAAGCCATTTCCAGACATGGCAATTATATTCATGAATCCGCATCAGATGTTATGTCTCACTCACCTAGAACACATATACCTGATCAAAACATTCCCAACAATCCTACACCTGATAATATTCCTTAAACATCGCCTTCCACACCACCTATCATTCTAAAGTCTCCAAGAGTAAAAAGGGCTCTTCAGTACTTACAAGATTTCTATTGTCATCAGGCCACATCAACTTAGTCATCCCAATCTTTACAAGGTCTCCAGCCTTTGCAGGTGAGGCATTTCCTCTTTCTAGCACTATCTTTTTATCATAATCTATCACCTCAGTTCAAGGCTTTTTCAACCTCTATTTGCACACACTTTGAACCCAATACCTATCATCAAGTTGTGAGTGACCCTAATTGGTGCAAGGCAATGTATTCAGAAATAGAAGCCCTTGAGTTGAATGGAACCCGGAACCTCACTGGTCTTCCACTAGGAAAGGCAGCAATTGGTTGCAAATAGGTGTATAAGTTGAAGCATAACCCAGACAGAAGCATTGAAAGGCATAAGGCAAGACTTGTAGCCAAAGGATATACACAAAGGGAATGAATAGACTACAATGAAACATTCTCACATGTTGCAAAACTTGTAACTGTTGGATGTTTATTGGCTGTATCTGCAGTTCAGAATTGGCATTTCAAACAGTTTGATTTGAGTAATTCCTTCTTACATGGAGTTTTGCATGAAGAGGTATATATGCAAAAACCTCTAGGATACACAAAAGGAACTCCCAACCAAGTCTGCAAGCTTTTGAAGAGTATATACGGGCTGAAGCAAGCCTCAAGACAGTGGTACTTCACATTCTCTGCAGCACTTGTAGATTTTGGCTTTTCTCAGCCAAAGGTTGACTACAGCCTTTTCACCATGGGAACGTGTCTTTCCTTCACAACCTTGCTTGCCTATGTAGATGACAATTTCATAACAAGTTCTAATTTGAGGCAAATAGATACAATTCAAAAGTTTCTCAGCAGCAGGTTCAAAATTAAAGCATTAGGTGATCTGAAGTATTTTATTAGCATTGAAGTTGCAAGATCAAAGAAGGGAATTATCATCTCTCAACGCAAATACACCTTAGACCTGTTAGCTGATGTAGGATTACTTGGGGCTAAACCGGTTAAGTTGCCTATGGACTAGAATCTGAAGCTAGGAAAAGACACATGAAAGCCAATACCTGATCCCACAGTTTACAGGAAATTGATTGGAAAGCTGATGTATTTATCTCTAACTAGACCAGATATATGCTATGCTATTCAGAATCTCATCCAATACATGGAAACACCTTTTCACACACACCTTGCAGCAGTTGAGAAAGTGATCAGACATCTCAAACTGGCACCAGGACAGGGGAATCTTTAAGCCTTTTGTGATTCTGACTGGGCAACATGCCCTGATTCTCGAAGATCAGTTACTGGTTTCTGTATTCTTCTTGGGGATTCATTAATCTCCTGGAAATCCAAGAAACAAACCGTGGTGTCTCGATCATCTGCTGAAGTAGAATATGGGTCAATGGCTAGCACTTGTTGTGAGATTACATGGTTAAAGTACATTCTGAAGGACCTTCAATTGATCACTCCAAACCAGTTACCTTATATTGTGACAATCAGATAGCATTGCACATTGCTTCTAATCCAGTATTCCATGAAAGAACCAAGCATATCGAGCTGGATTGCCACTTAATCAGGGATCAGATTGAAGTTGGACACATCTCCACATCTTACATCCACACTCAATCACAACTTGTAGACATATTTATCAATGCATTATCTTCTATTACTCTGAGATCACATTTGTCCAAGATGGGAATATAAAATATCTATTATCCATCTTGAGGGGGGCTGCTAGAATGCATAGTGTATTTAGCTTTTCAGCAGTTTACTTATCTGCATAATATGGTTGGCATATCAGCTGAATTTGTGTATACTTCATAAGAGAATCAGCCTATCAGCCACTTGTCCTGCCAGCTCGTGTAATTGCACATGGTTAGGTGCAAAAATATTCTTTCTGTTTCGTAGTTTGTTAGGGTAGTTCTTTACTCTTTTACCTCTACATATCTTCTATAAATCTGCACTAGTATTGATATTAATGGTAAGATGAATTTACCTATTCAATTCTAATTTATTAGATCATTTCATTCAGCTGCATTTTCATCTTCATTCAGCTGCAAAATCTTACACAATTGGTATCATTCATCTTCGTCAACAATGACGTCTAGATCAGGTGACGGACTTGAGATTGTTTATTTGTACAACTTTGTGTTCAAAGGTTTTGCTGCTAGATTATCACCGAATGATGCAAAAGTCCTGGAAAAGAAGGAGGGTTTCATTTCAGCGCGTCCAGAAGAAAAATATTCTTTGCACACAACTCACAGTCCAAATTTCTTGAAGTTAAACAAAAAATATGGGATTTTGGAAAGACTCCAATTATGGTGAAGGTGTGATCATTGGTGTGATAGACACAAGAATCTTCCCTGACCACCCTTCGTTTAGCAATGAGGAATGCCACCCCACCTGCTAAACGGAAGGGAAAGTGTGATTTCAATTATACAGCTTTAATAACAAACTCATTGGAGCGAGGTACTTCAGCTTTGGAGAAATGACGCCACTAGAGGATGACAGCCATGTCACACACACTGCAAGTATTGCTGTAGGAGATTTTGCGAAAGGTGCCAATGTGTTTGGCAATGCTAATGGCACTGTAGCTGGTATTGCCCCACTTGCTAATTTGGCGATTTACAAAGTTTGCTCATTTTTCTGTTCCGAAAGTGTTATGCTTGCTGCAATGGACACTGCTATTGAGGATGGAGTAGATGTCCTTTCCTTTCTCTTGGTAGATTGTCCATCAATTTCTGCATTGCACTAGGCGCATTTAGTGCAATGGAAAGAGGGATTCTGGTTAGTTGTTCAGCAGGAAATAGAGGTCCTTCTAAGTTCTCTTTATCAAATGCCGTCCCTTGGATTCTTCCAGTTGGAGTCAGTACCATTGACAGAAATATCCGGGCAACGCTCTGCTTGGAAACAACAAACAATTCCGTGGACAATCGGCTTTCCATCCATATGATTTCACTTCAACACTCCTCCCTCTGGTTTATCCCGCGATACTTAATGCTAGTGATTTTAGCTTACGATATTGTAGTGCTCTGTCTTTCAACAAAATTGACATCATAGGGAAAATAACGTCGTGTGATTTTGGTAGAGGAGTAGGAAGAATTTCTAAAGGAATAGCAGTGAAGAATGCTGGTGGTGCTGCCATGATTCTGGTGAACTCTGAAGAGTATGCAAACATGACTTATCCCGAAACTCACGTCCTTCCAGCAACACATGTCAGTTATGTCGATGGACTGAAAATCAAAACGTACATAAATTCTACGTCAACTCCAAAGGCCACAATTTTATTCTAAGGAACTATAATTGGCAGTGATCTTGCCTTGGTGGTTGCTGCATTTTCTTCGAGAGGCCCTGGCTTGGGGAGCCGCAGCATCTTAAAGCCTGACATTTTGGGACTTGGAGTCCACATCCTTACAGTTTGGCTGTCTCGGTTGAAAACAACACGAATACAAAATGACCTTCAACATGATCTCAGGCACTTCAATGGCTTGTCCACACCTCAGTGGTGTAGCAGCATTGCTCAAAAGTGCTCACCCGGATTGTTCCCCTGCTGCCATTAATTCTGCAATCATGACTACTGTTGATGTTTTTAATCTTGCTCGAGATCCAATTGAGGACAAACAATTCCTTCCAGCCAAAATCTTTGCCACTGGAGCAGGCCACATCAACCCTTCAAGAGCAAGTGATCCAGGACTTGTTTATGACATTTAGCCTAAAGATTACATTCCATACCTATGTCGACTGAATTACACAAACCAACAAGTTGGTGTCATTCTACAGCGCAGGGTGAATTGTTCGAAAGAATCAAGCATATCAGAAGAGCAGCTGAATTATCCTGCATTTGCTATTACATTTACGCTTCTATCTTCTTCGCAAATTTATACAAGGACACTAATAAATGTTGTTAAGCCGAAGTCCTCTTACAGTCTAGAGATTATGCCACCCCCCTTGATTGATGTACTTGTTTCACCTAAGACGCTCAGCTTCTCAGAACTGAATCAGAATATCAAATATCAAGCGACATTCAACCGATTGTCATTGGTTGCAAACAATACCGTTGTTCAAGGTTTCCTGAGATGGGTTTCAGAGAGTCCTATAGCGGTTTCATTGCTGTGAATAACCCAAAAGAATCTCTGCCAAACTCAATTTTATACACAAAATGACTTGGTGTCATGATTTGTGATGTTCATAATCCAAACTACTACACGTATTGGCACCCTGTAATAAGTTATCGTTGTACTTTATTTGTTTTTCCTTTAATTTACTTCTCCTTTTCAGAAATAAAGTGATTATAAGAACTTTCCTCTAATTTATTCTCATCTATAATATGCAAAATTAAAACTTCCCAATCATTCTGCTGAAGTTAAACTTGTTCTCCACGTGCTTTTGTCGTCAAGCACGTTAATGTTGGCGATTTTTTTTTTTTTTTTTGGGGGGTTTTTTTTTTTTTTTTTGGAGTGTCAATTTGCTTTTATCAATTCAAATCGCCACCAAAGGAAATGAAGAACGCAATCAATCCATCTATATATAGCTCGGTTGACTGAACCCCTCGTGGATATAAAGTAACAAGAACTACAATTAAGCCCATGTCTTAGTTCCTCAACTTCAAACTGGTCCATCGTCTTATAGAGGTCACCTTTAATATTGATTTTAGAGTTCAACTTCTTATCGCTAAAGAATAGAAATTATATTAAATGTTCGATAAGTTTAAGAAAAAAAAAACAACAAAAGATTTTAGAAACAGCAAAAGGATGACTTCTCAAATTTTGCTTTTAGCTTTCTACTTATTATTATTAGAATATCATTAACCATAATTAATTAATGTAATTCCTTTCATGTCCTAGGTTCATCAGTATTCCAATAATAAAAGGGCTTCCATTCCATAGACCACATTAATGATAATTTAAATTTATTTAAAACTTTTTCTTATTATATGAAAATGGAGAACTTGATAAACCGAATTGATGCAAGTCTCGATGCAGACGATGATTTAAATTTATTTGAATATTTTTAACTATACGAACTGTGCTCTTATTTTGCGATTTTATAAATTTTGAGATTTAATAGATGTTAATTTTTAATTTAAAATAATATAATGAATACATTGTCTAAGTCGAAAAAAGTTCAAAGAACTATACTCAATTGCAAAAGATCCTCTTGAATGCCTTTCTTGCATCGTTCTTAGAATAGCAAAATCTTACCTAATAATCCAACCTCAATCACATATTACAAAGGAAACCATTGTTCACTGCTTTTTCGACGTTTCATGTTGACAATATCTAGATTATGTCTACATATATCAATTAGTCTAAAAAGAATCACATAATATCTTTTATAATAAATTATTTTTCATTGATCGTAAATTCACTCGCTCAATCAAAATTTCGAACTGGACTTGTCTCAATATAAATTTGAACTTCAATATATGATCTCTTTCATGGGGAAGTAATTTACTCTAAAATTGATAGGACGAGGACTAACAGTATCAATAATTAAGTTTTTGGACCAGTTGGTAACTAGTAAGTGCATTTTTGTGCATTTATTCGTGGCCATATTACTAAGTTTTTGTGTC
>CAIGRM010216529.1:0-12581 GCA_903798335.1 Fraxinus albicans | reverse complement strand
CCATTATTAGAACTCATTTTCAAGTCAGGACATTCATTCCTATAGTGACCGTAACTCTAACAGATTGAGTTTTCTTATTAGCAGTCCTAGAGTTGCTCTCTTTACGATTATCTCTCACGAATTTACTAAGGAATCTAGTTTTTCGTTCTTGAGGTTTTCTCCTATTCCTCATCACCTTCTGAAATTTTTTAATGAAATAAGCAATTTCGTCATCTCTAAGGGTCTCAGTATCAGTGGACTCACTCTCCTCTTTTCTTATGGTATTCATGGCGATGGATTTAACCTTTTTAGGTTGAGAAACAGTGAGTTCATACGTTTGAAATGATCCTACGAGTTCTTCAATCTTAACTGTATCTAGGTCCTTGCTCTCTTCTATCACAGTCACCTTAGGTCTAAACCTCTCGGACAGGGATCTAAGGACTTTTTTTAAAATTTTGGTCTAGAGAATCCTTTCACCTAATTTAAAGCTAGAGTTAACTATATCATTCAGCTTTGCATAGAATTCATCGAATGATTTATCGTCCTTCATCCTAATCTCTTCAAACCTAGGGGTTAACATCTGCAATTTAGAATTCTTAACAGTTTTTGTTCCCTCGTGTGTGGTTTCTAGAATATCTCAAACTTCTTTAGAAGTTTCACACATTGACACTCGTCTAAACTCTTCAGCAAATACAGCTATGAACATAGAATGTAATGCTTTACTGTTCCAGTTGCATTCATTAAGGTTAATTTTAGTCCAAAGATATATGTCAGTGGGTGTGACTACACCAGCAACAGTTGTTGAAGGTGGAGCCCACCCATTTTGAACGCTAATCCAAATACGTTCATCCAAAGATTTAAGGAAGGCTCTCATTCGAACTTTCCAGTAGGCATAGTTTCTACCTTCAAAAAACAGAGGCATAGATAATGACTGACTCATCTAGATGATATAAAGGGTCAGGAATCGAATTAAGGCGCTGATACCAATTGAAAGTTACGCAGTTCGACCTTAACAGTACCTAGAGGGGGTGAATATGTATATTATGCAGAATTAAACAGTCTATCAGACTAGACGACTCGTACTATTTGATCATTCAACTGCACTCCCTGCAGCTCTCCCTGGATCCCTGCTCTCCTACACTAATCCTTAGCCGCTGTTGCCAAAACTCTCCGTGGAATCTGCTACCTGCAGCACTCCTAACCTTGTGGAATCGTCTATTTCCCATGGATCAACAAAGAACACTGCGTTCTTTACATACTGAAACCCCAGGCAAACTTTCTCGATCTTCAGAATTTTGACCGAATGTAGAGGAAAGATAGTTTGGTATTTGGATTATATAAACGATGTTTTTCTCACCAAAACAATCAAAGTAGATGAAGGTTGAAAAAAAGAATCGAATGATTCTCTTATAGATGTAGCTTTCTCAATGTGCAACCTCATCAATTTTCGTACAAAAGTATTTTGGTATATATAGGTAGGTTAGAAAAACGAATGGACTAGGGAAAAAGCCTTTAAATTGCGAAATAAAAATTTTTCGGATAAACTTGTCGCTCGAGCCAAACTCTGGCGACAGTCTAGCGAAATTCTCACCGTTTTCCTCTTTTTGCCATTCTCGAATCATAGACCTAATAACATTATTTTTAACTATTTGCACATTACTCCTTGACTTTTTAAACATAATACAATTCAGTCATTTTGTTTACAGAATCGCCAATTACAAAACATCGAAAACCTAACAATTTTCATCCTGGAGAAATTTCTCCACTTTATCTAGAGTGGTTAACAATATGAAATTCTTCATATAATATATAACCCTAGAGTTTTCACAAGTTGGACTCATCTCCTCATCAACAACAGGTGGGAGAAATAATCTCATAGCGAGTCACCATCATAAAGTTTGGCAAGTAAATTATATTCTTCATGTTAATTGTTGCGTGGAGAAGATATCTTCCACACATATCACCAACATCAGTGTCGGGATCAACCATTGCACATTGTTGGTCTCCTGTTTCTTTTCGTTCTTTAACAATGAAACCCAAACAATAAGTAGACTAACTGAAAAAAGAAAAAGAAAAAGAAATATCAAATATCAAACAAAAGACAGAAATAATTTAAATTAATATTAAATAAATATAGTTACCGACAACGGCACCAAAAATTTTGTTGTAAATATTTTGTATAACAAGTGTACGATATCGTCAACAAGTAATAAATTGAACCTAAGAGTCCGAATTATTATTTTCACATGAACTACTATTTAACCGTTAGTTTAATTATTCTTAACTTCTATTCGATAGAAAAAAAAAAAATTAAAAACGTTTTTTATAATTCACCATATATATCACCTTAATTTCAATAACTAAGTTTAGATAATGATGAATTATCTGTACCGGTTGAATTCTTCTAAGTTAATTGATTTNAATTATCTGTACCGGTTGAATTCTTCTAAGTTAATTGATTTACCTTTCTCGAGTTTAAATCAATTATACTCAATTAAGTTCACTCACCATATCTCTACGTGAAGTAGGGTAAGCATTCAATCACCAAAGAATTCAACTAATGACCACTACAATTACAAAGTGTTTCTCTACACCTTTATCCAAACTGTAGGTTTTGTTACACGGTCTCAACAAATAACTCGCTTCTCGATGTAATTACCATTTATACGTCAATTAATTAGTGATTAAGTAATTAAAATCATGATTATAAGTAAAAATAATTCAGAATCATCAATTGAAAATCAAAACTTGATAATTAAAATTAAGATTCATAACTAGGTTACATTCGTCCCTAATGACAAATCTTTTAATTAGACATGGAAGGGAAAAAAAATATATAAGAAAAGATTGTAGTAAATCACCGATTTTCAAGGAAAATTGATGATCTTGTACCAATAATCTTCTCTCCCAAGCCACGAACTTCAAAAGCCTATTTTTTTTTCTCCTTTTTCTCTAATTTTTTCAAAGTTTTATTTCTTTTGTGATCTAAATAAGGTCTATTTATAAGGAACGAAGATTTTTTGGAGTTATGCTTCGAAAGTGAGTCAAAACAGATCAAGAAAAGTAAAAAAAAATATAAACAACAATAAGCAGCACAGTGGGCTGGACTGGTTGGACCGCGGCAAATGATCTAGGAGCCAGACGTAGTCCACAGCGATCAACCTCAAATTTTCTGCTTTTTTGTCATTTTAGTCCTCGAAACTTATTTTAGTTCTTTTTTGGCCCTTTTTATCCAAATGCTCCATTTTATCCCGCTACTTCTAGAAGCTTCCATATTGGTCCACGAAATTCATAATCATTCAAAATTGGTTCATCTTAAGTTCCAAATGTATGCAATTTAGTCCACAAACTTTTCAGAAGTTGAATTTTACCTGAAATTTGCAATTTCTTCTTATAGCTCACTTCTAATTACTCATCACACCATTTGGTTATTCTTTAATTGTACCAAACCAAGTCCCAATTAGCTCAAAATCGACCGTTTTTCACGTCAATTATTGTATCTAAGTGCAAGTTTTTCCTACAATTAACAAAATCACACTAAATTAGATTAGAAATCCGCTCATATCCATAGTTTATCAAGTCTTAAAGCAGGAATAAATGTGTAAAAACACACTTATCACGTGTCTTGGTCTATTCAAAACACACTCAGATGCATTAACACCACCTCTCATTTGATCAAGACATTGTTTCCTACATATATCATGAGGGGAATCAAGTCTCCGACTTAGTTTCCACTTTTGTTGGTTCGGTTTATGCCTCCACCCTAGTATTCGTACGAGTTTCATTTATTTTATGGTAGGGGCACCTAACCACATCATCCTTCTTCAGGGAAGACTAGAACCCAGTAAGGATGTGTTGATAATTTGATTAAGAGAAAAACTAAGTCCACGAGAATTGTCAAGTATGCATTAGTTGTAAATTCATCTTATAAATGTAATGGTGTAATTGCTACTAAATTTATGTGATCCAATTTCTCTCAATTGAAGTTTACCTAATTACAATTAAGGTGAAAGTTTGGTGATTGTCAGTAAAATTTATCCCACAATTATTTATTATTCTTTTTGAAGGTACCCTCCAATTATTTAAACAGAAAAAAATTGTTTTTTGCATTGGTTTATACATATGGATGAAAGTAATTAATTAGAGAGAACGTAGAAATTATTCCTTCCAATATCAATGAGGCGATTCGAATTACTTTAGCTTGATTAAGATAATTAATTTACATAAATCAGGTTCACCGATTATCCAAGGTTCAGCCATAAGGCAAAATGCCAGGGATTAAAATTCCTGGCATATGGTTTAGCCATCTCGAAATATCCTCTAAGAAGTTACGTAGTCATCCAATCTCTTCACCACATTTATCTAGAGTTACAAACTTGAATTCTATAGTAAATCTAGCTATAACTATTTGTTTAGAGGATTTACGAGATATAGCTCCACCTCCCAATGCAAACATAAATCCACTAGTGGACTTTAAGTGTTTTATATCAGATATCTAATTAATATCACAATATCCTTTAATGACAACTGAATATATGATATAATGCAGTCCATAATTACGAGTATATCTTAAGTACCTTAATACTCTTACTATTCATTTTTAGTGATCAGCTCCTGGATTACTTGTGTATATACTCGATTTACTAACTCTGTAGGCTATGTATGGTCTTATATAACTCATCAAGTACATCATACTTTCAATAATTCTAGAGTATTCTAATCGAAAGACATTTTCTTTTTAAATTTCAGATAGATGTTGACTTGCATCTATCGATATACTAGTTATGCTAGAATCATCATTGTTAAAAAATTTCAGAATTTTGTCCACGTAATGTGATGGCTTAGAATGAGTCTATCCGATGTTCTTGAAATCTTAATTCCAAATATAACATCAATTAAACCCATATCTTTCATATCAAACCTCAAACTTAACATATTTTAGTATATTTGATAATCTTATCATTGCTACCAACAATATGCATGTAGTATAATAAAGACATAAAACGATATAACTATTTTCAGTGTCCTTGACATAAATGCATTTGCCACACTCATTGATCTTAAATCTCTGTTCCATCATGACATTATCAAAATTTTCATGCTACTATTTGGGTGCTTGTTTCAAGATATACAATACCTCCACCAATTTGCATAATATGTATCAAAGTAGTCAAAACCTTCTCATTGTCTATAACCTTTTATCACTCATACATCTCGATAGTTCCATCTGATTTCATTTCCTTTTGAAAATTCATTTGTAGACTAGTGGTTTGCTTTCAGAGGAAGATCCACTAGTTCTCATGTATGATTTTGCAAAATGAGATCTATTTCACTTTTAATTGCCTCTTTCCATTGAGGTCATTCTGGAAGAGTTCACGATTTCTTGAAAACTTTGAGGTTTACTTTCCAAAAAATAGGTTAGAAAATCAAGACCATAAGATTTTTCTGTTATTTTCCTTTTGCTACGTTTTAGTTCAACCTCAACCTCCTCTTCTTTTGGTCTTGACTATATTCAGCCTTAATCTCATGAATCCATTAAGAAGAGCTTATTTCATCTTTGGATTTGGATGAATATACATGTTCAAATAATAAAACATTTCTCGATTCCATTATCGTATTTTTGTGTATGTCTGAAATTTTAGACTCGTGCACAAGAAACCAATATGTACTACTATTATGTGCATATCCAATAAAGATAAAATCTATAGTTTTCGAACCTATCTTTACCTTCTTTGGTGTTGAATAGCCACTTTAACAAGCACCGCCACACTCGTAAGTATTTATATGATGATTTTCTTTTTCATAACTCATAAGGGGTCTTTTCCGTTTCCTTTCGGGGCAAATTATTTGAAAGGTAATTTGTTGATAACATAGCTTCCCCTCACATGTTCTGAGACCTAGAGCTTACTAATATAGCATTCATAATTTCTTTTAAGGTGCGATTTTTCTGTTCAGCAACACCATATTACTATGACGAACAAGGTGTAGTGATTTCATATATGATTTCGTATTGTGGACAAAATTCAACAAATAGCGCTTCATACTGACACCTAGATCACTTCTTAACATTGTAATTTTCTTATTTAGTTGATTTTCAACTTCATTCTTATAGAGAAAAAATTTCTCAATACCTTCATCCTTACTTTTAAATAGATACACATAACAGTATTTTGTGCTATCATTGACAAAAGTAATGAAGCATTTGTTACTACCTCTTATTTGTACAAATTATAAATCACATATATCAATGTAAATTAAATCAAGTGGTTATGTATTTCTTTCAATTGATTTAAATGATGACTTTTTCAATTTTACCTCAACTAAAGTTTCGTACTTATGTTTAGACTAAATATGAAACAGGTATGCAATTCAAGTTAACTAACCTATGTAAAGTATCATAGTTAACAAGTTTTAGCATTACGAAAATCATGCTTATTCAAAAGCGACCCGAGTACTAGGTTCTTACGAACATACAGTATATTGTTAAGAGTTAGCTCTTTTCCTATAGTCATCTTCAAAACCACCTTTCTTTGACCATTGGTTTCAGAAGTTGCTAAATTTCCCAACAATAACTTCTTTACTTCGAATGTAGTAAACAACTAACTATTTGGAAAGTTTTACTCAAATTCATCCCTCAGCATGAATCTTATGAAGAATTATTTAGAGTTCTTGTACTTTACTGATTATAGTTTTGGAATCCACTATTTTATAATCCAAGAGTCGGCCAAAAATAAATTTCTTTTGTCCGGACATCCTCAGTTTGATATTTTTGGTCTAAAGACTCCCACAACTCTTTAGCTTTTTTCATCAGTGAATCAGTTTGATATTTTAGCTTTTTTCATCATACCATATACGTTCTTCAGTGAATTAGCCTAACTATTCACGATATAGTTTTAGTACAGAAAATTCGAATGTTCCCACGCATCAAATGCACTAGTGGCTTGGACATCTCCCTCACCCTCATTGATTTTCGGAGTAGTTTCAGTCACGATCCTCGCAATATTCAGGTAGTCAAGTAAAAAATTATTTTTTGTTACACCTTTTAAAACTCAAGCCATTGGATTTCTCCGATTTTTCCCATGATTAACCGGTATAGTAATGTATGGTCAGTTGTTTGAGCCACAATTTTGCTCACAACATGAATTGGCAATTTAGCCACTGTTTGAGCCACAACAAAACTTGGCACTTGAGCCACAGTAGAATCCACAACTTTTTTTTTTGTAGACACATCCAAGTTCGTTGATTCGATTTCCATTTTTGAAAAATAAAATCAATATTAGTTTCTAAATCAACAATATATGTACCTGTTTGTTCTTTTTTATTTCAATCTGTTTTAAATTTGTTATACAAAATAATTTCCGGAATGATATAATTTTATAAGAACAAAACAAGTAATTAAAACCGCAAAAATAACAATGGCTAAAATTGAGGCCTGAATATTACACAATGCCCTTAAAATAGATTAGCCCACTCACCGTAGGTGCGTGAAGTTTCGTTTGAGCACCTCTATCCTAGTATACAACGAAAAATCAGTGAAAAATGAGCTATTCCTTTTTGCTTCGGTAAACTGAATTTCTATCGGGACCACCGACTTTGGAATACGAAAAACTGAGCTTTATTACAAGCAAATGGCTAATGAATGAGTGGCATGAATGGCCAACAGTTATAGGTGTTACACACTTAACACCACCTTTAACATCACAAATACAGTTCAGCTTGGACAAAAATTAGATAATTTATAGGAAGTTCGGACCGACATTCATATACGCATGTTGCTCTTCTACACAAGCACAAGGCTCCATGTACAATTTGTGTTCTTTATTTGCACCAGCTGCACACACACACTGAGAGAGCCTCTTGCTACACGTGATTATAACTTTTCCATGTGTAACCATATATAAAGTGCCATTTGCTTTTATCATTTTCCTGTGTGGGATAAAATAGTTTTACCTCCAACACTTTAATCTCTTCCAATACATGAGTTTGACCTTCAATTTCTCATTCACTTGTTTATCATTTTTTGTAAGTAAATATATGATTTCAATGTTCTCATGGAGAACACGGATCAACTTTCATCTTCCAAATTGAACCAACTGATCACACCTAAAATTGTGCCAGAAGTAGCTCAACAAAGCCATTTTTCCAACATAACTACTTTCTAGTATTAAGATTCATGTCCAGAATACAATTTCTGCAAGATAATAAGGACATAACATTATTGATCACATAATTTACAACATCAGTTCTTATGCCTCTCCATCACACCCCATATTTATGAAATAACAAAAAATGAACTCCTACAGATCCTTATATATTATCTTTTCTCAATGCATACTATACCCTTACATTTCTTCAGATTGATCAAGTCTAGAAGCTTGAATCCCAAGATTGGGACGATGCTGAATTTGCATCAACAAAATCATTCGACCACCATCCGAGGTTGTCCATTGATCCATTCATATCCTTGAAACAATCAAATTCAGCTATTTTTTGACTGTGTGTAGGCAGAAAATCAGCAGCTTCATTGTTGAGCAAATCATCAAGTTCAGCTTGAGTAAATCCTGAGAGAGGTTCAATTCCCGTGAAATTAAATTGCCCCACAAAATTTGAGCCTTGAATATTAGTCTCATTTACGGAATTTTTATTCTCATCCGCCTTCAAATTGCTTATCGTACGGCATTCTACAGCAGCCTGTTGAGGACTGATGGGAGTTCCTTGAATTAGATTACTTTGATTACTCTCATTCAAAAAGTGGAGGTTTTGGACTATTTTGTCTTGTAAGGGATTCAATTTGGGCCAAAATACAGGATTATTGTAGAAAGAGAAAGGGTTTTGAAGCTGCATGTGGAGTTGAAGTCTTTCCAGAGCAGAACTGCTGAGATTCTGCAAATAATTGTTTTCCTCTCCTCCATTTGCATCTTTTGGATCCTGACCTGAAACTGCAGATAGTTGGTTCAAGCGAGAATTTTTGCGCCTTCCAAGTAACTTTTTCTTCAACCTAGTGTTCCAGTAATTTTTTATATCATTGTCCGTTCTTCCGGGCAGCTGGGCTGCTATTACAGACCACCTACGACAAGAAATTTGAAAAATAATAAGCCCTTGTATGAAGAATTCAATTTTCTAGAAAAAAATACATACTAAAAGAAACTTTGATTCTTGATATTGAACATGTGAAAGAAAGGTAAAGATAAATAAAAACCTCATGAGAAAATAAGTAAATTAATCATTAATTAGAGTGAACAAGTGATGCCTCAAACAAAAGCACCATAGACAATGGCTAAAGGACAACTAGTTTTTCCTGAAACTCATGGCAAGAATTTAAGCATATTTTGTGTGCCAGTGCATGTGGCGGAGAGAGAGAGAGAGAGACCTGCTGCCAATACTGATATAGAGGCTGCAGATGATGTTGTCTTCTTCTTCACTGAATCCTCCATGCTTGATATTAGGTCGCAGGTAATTTAGCCATCTAAGTCTACAACTCTTTCCACATCTTTTAAGCCCTATTATAATCATTTCCAACAAATTATAATCAGAACACGGAACACAACACACATACAGAGAGATCTAGAGGGGGGGGGGGGGGGGGGGGGGGGGGGGGGGGGGGGGGGGGGGGGGGGGGGGGGGGGGGGGGGGGGGGGGGGGGGGGGGGGGGGGGGGGGGGGGGGGGGGGGGGGGGGGGGGGGGGGGGGGGGGGGGGGGGGGGGGGGGGGGGGGGGGGGGGGGGGGGGGGGGGGGGGGGGGGGGGGGGGGGGGGGGGGGGGGGGGGGGGGGGGGGGGGGGGGGGGGGGGGGGGGGGGGGGGGGGGGGGGGGGGGGGGGGGGGGGGGGGGGGGGGGGGGGGGGGGGGGGGGGGGGGGGGGGGGGGGGGGGGGGGGGGGGGGGGGGGGGGGGGGGGGGGGGGGGGGGGGGGGGGGGGGGGGGGGGGGGGGGGGGGGGGGGGGGGGGGGGGGGGGGGGGGGGGGGGGGGGGGGGGGGGGGGGGGGGGGGGGGGGGGGGGGGGGGGGGGGGGGGGGGGGGGGGGGGGGGGGGGGGGGGGGGGGGGGGGGGGGGGGGGGGGGGGGGGGGGGGGGGGGGGGGGGGGGGGGGGGGGGGGGGGGGGGGGTAGGGTTTGAATAGTTGAGTACCAATTTTCTGAGGAAGAGCAATCCAATTGCCACCAGTTCCACACTCTTCAATATATGCCTTGAGTTTTGCATCTTCTTCAGGAGACCATGGTCCCTTCTTAACATTGGCTTTGTCACAGCATGGGGCTCTTCCCATCTTTACCCTCTATGTTTGATACTTTCTTCCTCAATTTTCTTCTCCAGTGTTCCAACTAAATAATACAGATAGATTTAGCTTTCTATGATATCTGATGAAGAAAATGTCAGCAGGGAAGACCTAGCTTTATAGGTAGAGAAATGATGATGAAATACTTGGATGAACCAAAAGTCCTACCATCTCTTCTAGGGTTTGTGCTCTCTCTCTCTCTCTCTCTCACACACACACACACACATTTGGATTAGTTCAGTCATAATACAACATGACAAAGTACTGTACAAGTTTCTCTCAAATTCATATATTAAAATCACTATCTTTTTCGGGTTTACAATAATTTATTGAGTGGAGGTTGTAAGGTAATGCTAGAGCAAAATTTAAGAAAGTAGAAGCCTCCATCCTCTGGTAAATTTCCTAGAAATGATTGATTGTTGGGGGAATTTAGGTCTTGCTAATTTGTAACAAATTCAAATTCTTTACAAGAAAATGATCCTGCTAATAATTCAGCATTAAATTGCCTAGGTTTACATGATGGACAATTAACATTGTAAAAGTTTGGAGATGATCAAATGGACCAAGTTTTTGAGAAAAAAAGTAATTGCATTACGTAGTGGAACGGTTTTCATATATAGACTGCTTTGAAAAGCAATTTTTCGATGTAAAACTATCTTTAAATTGATCGTTAAGAACAAGGTTTGACTTTATTACAATGAATGAAAATTTATTGTATACGACCTATAGCAAGTAGCCTCAAGGCCCTCAATGATGGATTTCAACTAGTTCATTCAATTATATAGAAAGAGAAACAGAACTCTAACGTAGAGACCATCAACACACATTTCCGGAAGGTGCTCTATTACAGATGACATTAACAAGGGCAAAGTTCATGGCAGATTTATCTATTTATAGTACAAGAGGTAAGCTAATAGATTTTACATGTAATCCAAAAATTTGTACCGTTCAAGTTCTTTATTATGTTGTTCCATGTAACAATTATATAGATTTGATTTTCTTAATCCGGTAGTCATTTATTCAAAAACGAAGTGATTTAAGGACACAAATCTATCAAACCGATCCCCTAAGCAATGAACAATTATCTTCCATCACCTATTGTAATGTATCATGTCACTCGAATACTTAGCCCCTGTTTGGACCACTTTTTTATCTCATGAAAATGAAAAATATGACCGTTATCCATCACATCAATATTTAAATTCAAATTTTCTATCTCTTGTGTGGATCTCAATAATGGCTATATTTTTCATTCTCATTCTACAATAAGGTGGCTCAACATGGCCTTAATATAAGCTAAACATCGGTTTTTAGGATATTAGTAGTATAACAAGAAAATGAATAATGCTACTTATAAGTAATTGAGCTATATCATGATTTATATAAAAATTAGGTGTCAAAACGATAATAGAGATTTTTTTTTTTAATTTGGTTAAAGAAATTCTAATAATCATATTTCACTACATCATATATATGTAAACCATTATATATATATAGAACAACATATTAAATTTTATGATAATATGATGGCTCCTTTACACGTGCCTCGCATTAATTAAAAGAATTTTGCTTGGTGTGCAATAAGTTTGACATCATGTATGACATTGTGTGAGTTGACAACTTTTTATACATTGATTTTAACAATATTTTTTCCAATCAATGGATAGATTTTCTACGCATAGGGGGGATGTCATCCATGATTTCAAGGAGGAATGTACAAATAAATCAATCCTAATTAAAATTGTAATACAAGTAAAAATCCATTTTATGGATTTGGATTTTTAAATTAGAGGTTTTCAGATTCTCTTAGATATGCAGAAAAACCTAAAGAAAATTACTTCAGTTTTTATTATATTACATATACGATGTAAAATCGTTATATTATTAAGAGAATTTTAAAAAATTTCTATTAGAAGTAACGCTATTTATGTCACCTTGAATCAAGAAAGTTCGTTGCCACCCGTCAATTAGATTAAGAAGGCAAAAATCTTGAAAATTTCCTATTACTTAGCTTCCTCATTTAGAAAATGTCAACAATAGCTTTCTCATTTGTAGATTTAAAACGAAAAGGCAGCACCAACTTTTGCTTACAAAACAATAATTTCTCATTTGTAGCGTCAGAATTTGATTATGACCAATTCATCTGTATATTTATATTGTTACGAAAGAAATTTATAGTAGCGTCGGAATTTGATTATGACCAATTCTCCTGTAAATTTCTTGCCAACTTGTTTTGAGTCGCTGATTACGGCATAATTGACAAGTCTTGTTGGCATTATTTATGTTATTTAATTTTGACACCCTAAAAGTTAACAAGTAGGCTAGAATTCTATA
>CAIGRM010216445.1:0-11497 GCA_903798335.1 Fraxinus albicans | reverse complement strand
AGTGTTAGTGTCAAGAAACAATAATATTTTCCATCAAATTGTATTAATTAAGGAGTGAACAAATACAATTGTAGCAAGTCTAATGTACAAGATTCCTAGCCTTGTTTGGAATCAGATAAAAATCAGATATTCAGTAGATTTTGATAGAAGATGAAATGCGTAGTAGAAAAGTTGTGAAAATCATAAAATATGTGGTTGAAATGAATTATTGACTTTAATTTAAATTAAAATTTAGATTTTAATCGCACCAAACGAGGTCTCAAATATTATTAAATTATATTTTGGAACCATTCAATCTTTTACCTTTTTATTATTGATCATTAAAAGTCAACTGTCATTGTCTCAATAGACTCGTGTCAAGTTATAAGTGGCTGCAGAAATTACAATTAGCACAAAATCTAGCACTGTTCTTAAATTTTTTTTAAAAAAAATAATAATTTAATCACATATTTCATTAAATTTAAAATTATTTTTAAATACGCGTTTTATAAGAACCGCGGAGTTTACTATGTTTTAGAATCTTGAAATTCTCTTTTATTAACAAGTCTTTGTTTGATTTTATTATTTCCAAAATACTTTCTTTTCTTTTCTATTACACATTTTTTAATAAAATAATATTACAAATAAACTCAAAATTTTATTTCTTTTTAACCACACGTTCTTTAAAAATTCACTATTTCAAAATGAATATACCCTAAAAACTAATTTTATTGGAGCCCGAACAAGAACTAGGCAATTTGTAAATTACTGATGTAACAAAATCTCAATATCATATCATCTAAACAACAATATCATAATAAAGTTCTACATATATATTAAATTACGTGATCGAACAAATTCTTGTCATAGTCTTAACAAATGACAATTATCTAAATATAATTAACAAGTGACAATATTCGACCTAAATGAATGTTCGATGTTTTTACTTTGGACTAATTTGTCAAGAAAATTTTGGGTACCGCCACAAAATTAATGTGGTCGTGTGTATACTTCTACATATCACAACCACGATTTTTGCTGGACCCACTAAATACTATTATTATTTTCTACTGACCATCAGTTCAACTTCACCGAATACAAGTTTTAGATTTTAACTACTTTTTGTTTTTGCCTACGAATCAAAATCAACAGTATCTTCCACTAAAAATGCAGGTTAATCCACAGATAGAGGATGCTAATAATGGTGAATCGGAACAGGATAACAGTTCAGATGCTGAGCATTTACTTGTGGCTTTAAGGAAGTCTTTAAGGAAGTAAGTCACACAGCTTTACCTCTTCTTGTTGATTTCTCTTGATGAGATACGTGTTAAGAATTGAGATTCCATCTTAAAAGGTCAACCTTATTAAGAGGAGTAGTCTAAAATCTTTATTAATTGATTTGTATCAACATCATTTATTGATGTGGGATATATATCCCTTAACACGCTCCCACAAGATGGTGGCTCATTTGAGCAGACCAATCTTGAAATTCACGTGCTCAGTTTTAGAGTTTCAACGGGATCGAATCGCTCGTTGGAACATAATGGGCTCTGATACCATTTTAAGAACTGAGGTTCCATCTTAAAAGGTCAATCTTATTAAGAGGAGTAGCCCAAGATCTTTATTAATTGGTCTGTGTCAACATTATTTATCGATGTGGGATATATATTCCTTAACAATACGCTGGTCCTAGCAAGGCAATATAGCTAGCTATATCCATTCTCACATCAAGATGGTACCATTCGCACACGTTCAAAGTAATTTTTCGTTCTTTTTTTTTTTCTTTTTTTGCAGTTTCTCGTTTTCTTTGCCCCCCACTGCCCGTGTGTCAATGCAAATCATATTCTAAATAAGATAGAGACCTAGGTGCTCTTTTATTTAAATAGCTTTACACGTCAAATAATAAAAGGCAAAAAAGGTGAATATAATCATCAGTATTCCAGTTCATTTGATTTATAATTTCAAAAGGATAGTGAAATATCAATATAACTGCTAGTTTCTATTTGCAGTATACAAGAAGCGAGACAAGTCATCTCTCTTTGATCTAGTGTGGAGATTATTAAAAAACATTGGCAAAAATGGTGCTCGACACATTTATTTGCGTGAGAATAACATTTCTACAGTACATCAATTTCCTTTTTAACTCTCTGTTGACTGTGAATTATTGAGCAAAAATGAAATTGGAAAAAAAGAAGTTTTGGAGGGAAAAGTTGTTATCCCAATTTCTCAATGAATCCAGTAAAGGCTATACAAATATATACAAATGAAAAGGAATGGAAATGACTAAACTAGCCCTTTACAAATCTACAAATTATAAATTGTTCAATACTCCCCTCAAGATGGGAGATGAAAATTCAAAACTCCCATCTTGCCAATTAATTGTTGAAACTGAACACCTCCTAATGGTTTAGTTAAAATGTCAGACAATTGATCTTGGGAAGCCACATGCAGCATTTTAACTTCTTCAGCTTGTACCTTATCTCTCACTAGATGGCAATCTATCTTTATATGTTTTGTTCTCTCATGGAAGACCGGGTTACTAGCTATGTGGATTGCTGATTTGCTATCACAGAATAACAGTGCTGTTCGATCATGTTGGACACTAAGATCAGCAAGAATGTTCTTTAACCAGCTCAATTCGCAAACAGCTGCAGCCATGGACCTGTACTCTAATTCAGCAGATGATCTAGAAACCGTAGGCTACTTCTTTGATTTCCAAGATATCGGTGAATTACCTAGAAAGACACAATTACTTGTAATTGATCTCCTAGTATCAGAACAAGTAGCCCAATCAACATCACAAAAACCTTTAAGAATCAGGTCTGACTTGCTCTCAAACATTAGACCTTATACTGGAGTTCCCTTTAAATACCTCAGCACATGATGGATAGCTTCTAGATGTGGCTGCCTCGATGATTGAAGAAATTGGCTAAGTACCTAAACAACATAGGATAAATTCGATCTGGTTATAGTTAGGTACAAAATTCTACTTATTAGTCTTCTGTAAGCACTTGCATCCTTAAGAAGTTCTCATTCATCCTTGCTTAATTTCAAATTCTGAGGCAAAGGATATTTGGCAGGCTTGGCTCCAAGATATCCAGCATCACATAACGCATCTAATGCATACTTTCTTTGATTAACAGAAATCACCTTTGAGCTTCTTGCTATTTCTAGCCCCAGAAAATACTTCAAAACTCCCAAGTCTTTTAGTCTAAACTGCTTATTCAACTCTGTCTTGAACTTTTCAATGTATGGCAGATCATTGCCTCCTATTATTATATCATCCACATAAATCAATAACACAGTGAATGATCATTTTTCTTGCTTGGTGAATAAAGAGTAGTCTGATTTTGACTTCTTAAAACCTTGTGAAATGATTTATGAGGATAACTTAGTATTCCACTGCGTAGACGCCTGTTTCAGTCCATAAATGGACTTGTTCAATTTGCATACTAACTTTTCTCCACACTGCCCCTGCTGTTCATACCCCTTAGGCATCCACATGTAAAACTTCTCATCAAGTTCACCATTGAGGAAAGCATTGTTGATATCTAATTGATGAAGATGCCAGCACTTATGAGCAGCAATAGCCAATAATGTCTTCAATGTCACAAGCTTTGCAACGGGGAAGAAAGTCTCCTCATAATCGAGACTAGCCTGTTGCATGAATCCCTTTGCAACAGAGTTAAGTTTAACTTAAAAAACCCATTTGCAAGCTACAGGTTTCTTGTGAGCAGGTAAAGGAGTTACAGTCCAAGTGTTATTTGAGACTAATGCCTGATGCTCAGTTTCCATTGCCCTACACCAATCTGGACATTGAGCAGCCTTTTCATATGTTCTGGGCTCATACACAGTAGATAAGGCAATATAATACCTCTTGTGGGTAGATGACAATATACCATAGTCCAGATAATCAGCAATGGAATATTGTTTACCAGCCTTCTGATCTTTCACCATGGATCTCGAATGTAGAGTAGGCACTTGAGATAGATTGCAGTGATAATCTTGAAGGTAGGCTGGGGCTCTTTTGGGTCTATTTGAATATCTAATGGGAACAGCTGGAGTAAGAGGTAGGATAGGGGATGAAGTGGAATGAGGATTATTAGTCTGAGCAGAATCAGATGGATTTGTGTTCGAATGAAAGAGAGAATTTATATCAGCAGGAGAATCAACAGCAATGGAGCTAGAATCATTACCAAAATTTTGAATTAGTATTTCATCTGTGAATCATTGCCTTGAATAGGAAAAATAGATGAATTAAAAGATGGAATGACACCAGATTTCAATATAGAAGCAAGCAATTTTGGATGATGAAATGGGAATATATTATCATGGAACTTAACATCTCTAAAGGCAAACACAGTATTGGTAAGAAGATTATAACAATTTCAATACTTTCATGCCATAAGAGTAGCCAATAAAAATGCATGGAATAGCTCTAGGATCAAACTTAGTACGCTTTCTTTTTAGGCTTGAGGCATAGCAAAGGCATCCAAAAACTTTGAGGTGAGAATATGATGGTGCAGTTTGATGAAGTAGCTCTAAGGTGTTTTATTTTCAAGGATGAGGGTTGGAGTTCTGTTGATCAAATAAGTGGCAGCATGAATGGTTTCTCCCCAAAATTTATGAGGTATATTAGCTTGGAATTTGATAGCTCTAGCTATGTTCAAAAGGTGCTGATGCTTCCTTTCAACTACCCCGTTTTGCTGAGGGGTTTCAATGCAGCTAAGCTAGTAAATGATCCATTTGAGTAGAAAAAATCATTCATGTTGCACTCAAAGTGGGTAAGGATCATTTGATAGAAGGAGTGAATAATGGATCTGGTTTGAGATTTTTCTCTCATTAGGTAGGTCTAAGTCATTCTACCGTGATAATCCACAATAGTTTAAAAGTACCTAGAGCCATCTAATGAAGGAATTGAATATGGTCCCCATATATCGCAATGAATGATATCTTCACTCCTTGGAAAAGATAACTAATGCTGTTTAGCTATAGGACATATAGTGCAATGTGGATGTTTGTTGAAAGTGATGTCGGAACCAAATTATGCAGAATAGACAACTTGGTAATAGGAATATGTCCCATTCGACAATGCCCATAGATCAATATCCGTGTTTACTTCATGAGTGTTAATAGAATTATAAGAAAAGCTTTATTACATTGTAAACTGAGAGCAGCATTGCAATAAGAATTAAGAGAAACGGGAAAGCTATTTTCAGGAATATCAGGATAGTTAAGGTCAGAATGGAGTTGTTGATCAGGCTGATTGGGTTGTTGAAACACATACAGTCCACCTTCAAGTTTGCCCACTTCAACCATCCTTCATGTTAAAAGATCCTGGACAACACAATTTTGATGTAAAAATATCATGAAACAATTATGTATGAGAGTTAATTTGCTGGCTGAAATCAAAGTAAACTTGAAACAAGGTACCACCAACACTTCAATTAAAACTAAGACATCAGATAACCTGACATTCCCAACACGTGTGGCTTTAACAGCATCACCATTAGGAAGTCTAACATCAGCTTTAATCTTTTGAGACACAGAGGTTAAGTGCAAAGTGGAACATACCATATGTTCAGAGGCACCATTATCCATAATCCACTTAGCTGCTCTAGTTTTAGTGTTAGGATAAGAACAATTATCTGAGAAGATATAAGCATCAGGTACATAATAGTTATTTGTAGATACATCTTGAGCCTGTGACTGTATTTGTGTTCGAGAACCACTGGTTATCTGTTCTTTCAGTTGAGGCACCAACATTGCTAGGACCTGTTTACACTGATCTGGAGTAATAGTGAGATTTGAAAGAGGCTCTATAACACTATTTTGATTACCATTAGCATATGATTGTCCCATAGTATTTGCCATTGCGGGTCTACTTCAGCAAATCGATGTCCAGGAGGATATCCTACAATTTTGAAACACTTTGCCTTGATGTGTCCAGGTAATCCAGAAACTACATATAGGCCTATCGTTTCTTTGATTTTGAATGAATCTAATCTTTCTCTGGCTTCCATTAGATCCCTGCGCTACATTATTTGCAAAGGCAGATACCTCAAAATTCTGTTGCCTCTTTGGAACAACCTCATTTTGTCTTTCATCTTACAAAATCGTGCAAAAACTTTATTAAGAGAAAGCAGAGGATCCATCAGCAGAATTTGACTTCTTACTCCAGAATAATTTTTGTCTAATCCCATTAGGAATTACATAACTTGATTTTCCTGTTTGTAATTAGATCCAATAATGTCTGGTCTATAATTGTTAAGTTCCTCCTATAATCCTTTCAATCGATTGAAGTAGGAGTTAACTGAGTTGTTCTCCTGGGAAATAGTGGAAATCTGTTTCTTCAACTCATAGATTCTAGGACCATTGCCTTGACTGTAACGATCCTTCAGTTCGATCCATATATCTCTGGCTGAATCCTTGTGTATCATACTAGGATAGAGCTCATTTGGGATGGAATTGATAATCCACGAAGAAACCACGTGGTTATATCTTCGCCAGTCGCTGTACATCTGATCATCAGGCCTTGGTTCGACTATCGATCAATCTATGAAACCTTCTTTATTCTTCACACTGAGATCCATAATAACAGCACGACTCCTTGTCGTGTAATTGTCCTCTGCAAGCACAAAACAAATATGAGCTGCATCCCTGTGTTATCACTATAATGGAAATAGTATGGACTGCTTGGATCTGTGACCAAGCAGCTAGTATCTGAATTTGTTTCTACTCCGACTAGATCTCCAATAGAGGAGCCTTGTGAAGCCATTGTAGCGATCTTCGGTGCTCTGATACCATGTGAATTATTGAGCAAAAATGAAATTGGAGAAGAAGAAGTTTTGGAGGGAAAAGTTGTTATCCCAATTTCTCAATGAATCCAGTAAAGGCTATACAAATATATACAAATGAAAAGGAATGGAAATGACTATACTAGCCCTTTACAAATCTACAAATTACAAATTGTTCAATATTGATCCTCAGAGGCTCCAAGAACTATTGACCCCGGTTGATGATCGCGACTTGTGCTTGATTTTGGAACAGATTGCGATTTTGTGTTCAGGTTCATTAGAAGAACGCTCTGATGTGGCTGCTTTGCTTGTTTCGCTGGCTCGTGACAATGATAGGTATGGTAAATAAATCATTGAAGAAGGTGGGTTTGCACCATTGTTGAAATTGGTTAAGGAAGGTAGAATGGAGGCTTAAGAAAATGCTGCAAGGGCAATATGGCTCTTAGGCAGGGACCCTGAAAGTGTAGAACCCATTGTTGATGCTGGTGTTTGTTCAGTTTTTGCTAAAATTCTCAGAGAAGGGTATATGAAAGTTCAAGTTATGGTGGCATGGGCTGTGTTGGAATTGGATGCGCATCATTCGAAATGCCAAGATCATTTCGCTCAGAATAATACGATAAGATTGCTTGTTAGTCATCTAGCATTTGAGATTGTTGACACAATAAAAATGCAGCCCAAAATAAATAGCCCAAAGTGTGAAGCCCAATTGGAAAGCCCGGAATAAAGGCCCAAATAGGATTATTGATGAATGCAGTGGAAGCCCACGAACACAGTAACATCATCGCTCAAACTCACAAGACGCCCAGAATCTGAGCGAATGGAATGTCTTACGGTCGCCCAGAGTAATGACCCCGTTCTCGCCCAAACCTTCGAATAGCCCAGGATCTTAGCAAATATAAGATATAATGGTTATCCAGAATAACAGTTATTGAAGCAGTTATCGACATTCCACGATTCAAGGAGCCCAGTTGAAGGCGGTTGACTGACAAAGAGTAATGACAGCAGTTAGAGACGGCAGTTCCACGACAAGTTAGCCACCATGAAGAAAATGGGTAGTTATAGAGCGATCAAGTAGTTTCCAAGCGGTTTGTCACGAAAAAATATGAAAGGAATATAAAAAGGAAGATAATACATGGAGAAGAGAACCGGAATCAAACACTCTCAAACATAGTATATGTAATTTTAATTTCTTAGCTAAATTTTAAACACTTCTATTAGTACTCGTGTGCTTGCGCCCCTTGGAGGAATTCTGTCTATTTCCAATTGTAAATCATCGCCAATAATACACCCCTTTTTGGGACTTTGTCTTAAGGGGTCTGTTCCTTACACAATCGTTTGAATCTTTTTAATTGTTAACGACAATCCGCGCAAAATAGAGACGATTCAAGAACATAGTAAGTACGCTACTGCAAGCAACAAGCAAGCCATGTTGATTCACACCGTCGTTATGGCTAACTCTGATTCATGTCGAATTACCAGACAAGTAGTAACAAGAACGATGATGAATTTCATAGCACGATTTCTCATCCTACAGGGAATGACACGAGAAGCCAAATGCACAATATCGTGGCGAATACTATGTCTATGAAGTCGAACGTGCCCCCAAAAGGGCATGTCCAGACTTAAGCGAACAATCCCAAGGCGAATCATAAGAACATAAAAACTAATCAAAATCACGTGCAGCAGCAGAGGCACCAAGTTGCATTGACAGAAACTAGCATTAAGGGTAGGGAATTTGAAGACCCTGCTACGAAGGCAGAAATGAAGGCCATGGCTGCTAGGGCCCTGAGATACCTTTGTGCAGGGAACAATACTATTTGTCATAGTATAACTGAATCCTGCACACTTTTATGCTTTGCGGTTTTGTTGGAGAAAGGCTCTGATGAAGTTCAATACAATTCTGCCATGGCATTAATGGAGATTACTGCAGTAGCCGAGCAAAATCCAGAATTGAGACGTTCAGATTTTAAACCTACTTCACGGGCTGCTAAAGTAGTAATCGATCAGTTCTTTAGAATCATCAACAAAGCAAACTCGGAACTCCTCATTCCAAGTACCATATCCATTGGGAATTTGGCTAGAACTTTTCGAGCAACTGAAACAAGAATCATTGGTCCATTAGTGTGGCTCCTCGACTATAGGGAACCCGAGGCAGCAATTGCATTGAGCAAGTTCGCATGCACGGATAATTTTCCCCATGTCAATCATTCTAAGGCCATAATTGATGCAGGAGGTGCTAAGCGCCTAATTCCATTGATATACTTTGGTGAGCAAATGGTACAAATTCCTTCATTTATATTACTATGTTACCTTGCATTGCATGTACCAGATAGTGAGGCATTAGCTAAAGAAGATGTTCTCATCGTGTTGGAATGGGCGACGAAGCAGAATCATCTGATGCAGGATTCGATAATTGAAAACTTAGTTTTTGAAGGGAAAAAGAGATTGGAACTCTGCCAATCCAGAGGCTCCAATGGTTACCTCTGATTTTGATCACATTGTATAAATTTTAGGTTCTTTGAGGTTTAAGTTTTTTTCACTCTCATTTGGGTGCATTATAGAGAGTTAGACTTATCAATTGTGTAGCATAGTATTTATCATTCTTGTAGTTATTGTAAACATTCTTTCTTTGAAATAACATGAGTATATGCCAACTTCCAATTCCATCATATTCGGTAAAACTTTTTGTAGGTTAAAAGTTGTGGTAGCTCTTACGAAATGTGTAGATAATCAGCTTATAAGTTTGATAAAGTTATGGCTCCATGCCTCCAACCCCATGTCAAATGTGCCGGGCATCCCCCTAGATAGGTCGACCCTTACTCACATTGACCAATATTCTCGACGAAAAAGCCCTATGTGAATTCATCAAATAAATCCTATTCGTGCTAAGGTAGGCTTGACGGTTTACACATGTACACATACATGGTTAATTTAGGGAGTCAAGTCGAACATAAAAAATGACTACTAAGCGAAATAATGATACATGCAATAACTTTACTATAACTGATGTCGGGTAAATTTTCGCATGCGGTGAATTATTTTTATTTATTAAAAAAAAAAATAGTATGAGAAGACTTTATTTCTGTCATTGAGCTGGTTTACACCAGTAAAAGCGTTACTTTTTAAACTTCGGTTTTGAAAGCGAAATGGCAACGTATTGTCAGTAAGATTCTTTTTTTTTTTTTTGAAAAAGAAAAAAATCCCCTTAAATCTTGATATGAAGTAAAATTTATTTTGATTTAAATCTGGAAAAAATATAGCCCCTAATTTATTTATATAAATATGGGATTTTTAATAGATTTCGATTTTAAAAAAAAAATGATGAAATGTGTAATTGAAGAAAGTGTTTGATCTTTATAAATATGTGATTAAAATTAATTATTAATTTTAAATTATATTTCATCAAATTTTTTTTTTTAATTAAACCACACACAGGCATACTATATGAATCGGATTAAATGGATAATTCATAACTCACTTCTAGTAAATATTCCAACAGATTGCCTTAATTTTCTATCCAATTATCCTCAATTTTTTGAGGAGTAATTATACTTAACTCCAATGAAGTTGAACAACAATCTAGATGAAACTACACAATAAATTTAATAAAAAAAGTTTTTTTTTTTTGTGGGAAGACTCTTCATTACTATATTGATTTTGTGTAAGGATTTTATCATTTGTACATCACTTTTTGTCACCATTGTTGATAGAAAGTGTGTTATCAAATAACTATTCGATGGAAAAATCGCTTTTTTTTTTTTTTTTTTTTTTCCCTTTCTGAATTGTTTTTTTTTATCTGTCCCATTCTGTCAAGAAAGCTATTAAGGAAGATGTACATCAAATATGGTTGCTTTGTATAAATTATGGATTTTGCGACTTATACATAAAAAATGTACATAATTGATTATATAATATGATATGGAGGGAAAAGATTGGATGAAAAAGTTAATTGTGTTTTAAATTAGCAAATGATGAAGTGACATGTAGTATTATGTAATTCGCTATGTCAATCTTAATGTACCTGTAGCAAGATCCATAAATTATTTCTACAAAATCATCAATTTAGTGGTGGCACAAGCTCATCTGAGCTCGAGTCGAGCTCGGCTCGTGCTCAAGGGTCGAGCTTGGCTTGGCCCACGAGCTCGTGAGCTCACGAGCCGCTCACCAATTTTTTTTTTTTTTTGTTTTTTCTCACATTTTTTACAACCCACGAGCCGCTTGTCAAAACAACAAACCGAGTAGGCTTAGCTCGCTTGTCAAAATAGTGAGCCGACCCATTTGGCTCGTGCTCGGGCTAGTCTTTTTGACGAGCCCAAGCGGCTCGTGGCTCGTCTTTTACAAATTGCACAACTTTTAAATACATTATAAAAAATTATTATAATGAATTTAAAAAAAAAAAAAAAAGAGCCGCTCCGCCCGTTAAGCTCGGGCCAAAAGCTCCAGTAGAGCCTCATTTTTTTGGTCGAGCTTTTGCTCGACTCGGTTTGGGCCCATAAAAGCTCGAACCTGTTTTGTTTGTGCTTTGAGTTTGGATCGGCTCTGCTCGGCTTGGCTCGTTGACATGACTAGCTACATGGACATGTGACCCATGTAGAATTTTTTCATTTCAAACACCTATTTGTATTCATCATTTATTAGTGGTGAAGAATCATCACCAATTTTCTAGATCATTCCTTATACAACTAACTAGAGAAACCTAGAAGAATCCATACATCACCATT
>CAIGRM010216428.1:0-22519 GCA_903798335.1 Fraxinus albicans | reverse complement strand
ACGATTAAATTAAAGTTGTACCCACCATGCCGAAACTCCACCCTTTAATTTATACGCCATGAGTTTAACTTGACTTTGTTCTGAGATATTCAAATAGTCGAAAAAAATGTCGACGGTATGGATCCAATCCAAAAAATCTTCAATGTTTAATCAGCCTTCAAAATTTAGCAAGTCCATCTTCATCTAAATTCTTGAACATTTGTACCCTGATTATTAGCTCTTGGTCGAAAATTATCTTCTTCTTCGAATGAATAGTCGAAACCCCGTAGCCTTCTTTGTTGAAAGCCTCTAGCTCTTGGCTAAAAATTAGGACCTCGATCATAATTAACTCTTCGGTCAACATTGTAACCACGGTCAACATTATAACATCGGTCAAAATTGTATGGGTCGAAATTGATTCCTTCATCCATCCTATATCTTGGGTCAAAATTAAACCTACGGTTAAAACCAACTCCTTCCCTGAAATCAAATCGCATCTCTGCCTTTCGCTCAAGATTTCTTGTCAGAGCTTGCGGTCTGTCACTTAGCTCATCGTCACCGTCGATTGAAACCCCTCGCCGGAAGTTGCTTTCATCTCGCCTGTTTCTTCGCTCGTAGCACCGTAGAGGGGCAGCCTCGCAAGGGTCGCGATTCGCGACTGGGTTCGCGNTCAAAATTAAACCTACGGTTAAAACCAACTCCTTCCCTGAAATCAAATCGCGTCTCTGCCTTTCGCTCAAGATTTCTTGTCAGAGCTTGCGGTCTGTCACTTAGCTCATCGTCACCGTCGATTGAAACCCCTCGCCGGAAGTTGCTTTCATCTCGCCTGTTTCTTCGCTCGTAGAACCGTAGATGGGCAGCTTCACTAGGGTCACGAGTAGTGACTGGGTTCGCGTGCCGGTGACTCGATCATGGATTTTTGGGTTCTACTGCCAGAGTCGATCATCTGCAAGGGGCTGATATCATTCCTCTACACCTGGGTCGACGGGTATAGGGTGCGTCTCCCTCCTTACTAGAACCCCCTGATTTCTTACATTCAGGTTAGAAATCATTCAGGTTAACATCTTTTTCTTCATCATCGGAATCTGAGTTGATATCTCCATGTACATTTTTTTGCCTGCTCGTCTGTTCTGCCATGGGTACATGATACTTCTCAATAGTCATCGCAGTTAGCATCTACGTGATATTGCAAAAAGCTTCATCTATCCCTTCTAGTTGTTGTTCAATTTTTTTAAACCTCCGTTCGTTGTCGGTGGTTTGTCGCCACTTGAACCGTCCTCAACCATCAGATTGATGTGAATTCCTTACTCTGATACCAATTTTGGTGTGGAAGCGTCATGAAATTCTTCTAATAAGAATGAAAATCAGAATTATATTAGAATAATATTACTTTTTATTGATATATGATTAATTGTCTTGAAAAGTGTATAATACTCATATATTTTTAGGCAAAATTATTTCCTAATCCTATTAATAAAAGAAAAGGAAACTAAATTATAAAAGAAAATAATCAAATCATAATCTAAACAAGATTTAAGAATAAATTTATTACAACTAAAAAATGAAAATAGAAAAGATAATTTAAAAAGACAAATTCCTATATAAAATGAAACTGTTAATTGTAGTTGTGATATACTACATCATAATTGTTCATCATTCATCGTGGTCAGATTCTATTTGCTTTGTACTATGTGGATACAACAAAAAATCATGAAAATATAAACTAAAGTTCCTTTAAAAGAAAAAACTCATTGTTTGAGCTCCATTATTTAAAAATCATTTTCAACCACAAATTCTCTCAAAAAAATAATTTTATATGTAAACTCAAATTCTTTTTAATCATGCATTCTCCCAAAAATAACATTTTACAAAATCTATTCTAAAAATGATTTCAAACCGGAGTGAAATGAAATGAAAAAAAAAATGTTTAGATATATTGTTAATGCACTAACTTAAGAAAAAAAAAAAGTTAATGTTGAATATTTTAAGTTCATCTAAACATAAAAAATTATAAAGAAAAAGAAAATAAATTTAGACATGGGTTGTTTGACAAATTTGTATAATAGTTTTAATAGATTTTGATGGAAATTGGTGATACTTTGACTGAAAAGTTAATAGAAGTTGTAGATTTTAATAAACCTATGTTAGGTGGGATTAAAATCAATTTTTTTTTTATCGATTTTGATAAAATTTGATGAAATATTTGGTTGAAAAGTTGTAGGTTCCATGAAATATCTAGTTAAAATTAATTGTTAACTTTAATTTGAATTTAGATTTTAACTCTCCCCAAACGAGAGTTAAATATATGTAATTAAAATTAAGGGTGTGTTTGAGCCACATTATTTTAGAAGAATGTATTTTTGAATAGTAGATTAATAGAGTATGTGTGGTTGAAAAAAAAAGGAAAAATTATTGATGTAATGTAAAATATTATTCTATTAAAGAATGTGTGGTTGAAAATGAGTAGAAGAATGAGAATGAAAATTTTAATGTGGCTCAAACATAGGCTAATTGTTAACTTTAATATCAACATTTTTCTCAAACAAGCCCACAGTATTAATGCAGGATTAACATGGACTTGAAAAAAAAAACAAAATAATGGTGGTACATTGTCTATTCTATTTTCACGTAAAACTATAAAATATCGTAACATAGCTTTTAGAGGTGAACACGATTCTATTTGAGTGGTTCGATTGAAATTTTCCAAACCAATTCAAAAAAATTTCATATATCGAACAATTTAAAACTACATTATTTCATGTTAAAACATAATTATAAATAGTATTATTAAAAATGCTACAATCCCTATAATACAATAATTCGATAGAAATATTTTAATATTTTAGTCGATACTAATTGACACATCATTTGCAATTGTAACACATGATGCATTTTCTCAATAAAAATAAAAATATAGGACATGAATTCATTGATTATAGTTAAACGATGTAAAATAAATAATAGTACTTCTACCTCATTCAATATTGACGAATCACTATAGGTTCATCTTTATTATACAACCAATTTATAAGACAAATCCTTGCCTTAACCATGATTACACTCAACAAACTTTTAATGGCATAAAGAATCCCACTAGTAGGAAATGCAGATTCAAAAATAATTTTGGATATTTGAATAGATAATACACCTTTAGCAATTTGGGAGATAATCTTATATTTATTTGCATTCAATTTTCACCAAGGTAATACGTCGAAAAACTCACTGGTCAAATCTTCAAAATGACCATTAAAGTAATCCATAGAATCATTCTATCAATTAACAGTAAAATCTGGAAAATGAGTTAAAAATATAAATAATTAATCGATTGATCTAACCAGGAAATTGAGACACAAATAATAAGTAATGTTGTCTGCTAAAAATTTAAGGAAGCACAGCACAAATTAGAACAAAGCAACGCAATTATTAATACAATATAATAAAAAATTACCAAAAAATAAGAAAATTTGAATAATCTGACTTGGATATTTAGTCGAAATTTGAGAAATTTATTATTAGAAGGAAAAGAAATGTGTGAGTTTGAATTAGAGTTTAGATTTATTTGGCTACTCAGTTGTAATAGACGTCAATAAAATATGGTTCAACAACAGTTGTTCAATACTTTATTCAATTTGATGGTTTTGCATTCACAGTTGTGATGATGGATGAGTATTTATGTATGATTTAATTAATTGGGATAAATACTTTTCTATTTAAGTATTGAATTTAATTGGATTATGTCTGATATGAAGTTGCATAAAATTTAAATTAATTTATTTTAAGATTTTGTTTTATAAACAGTTTGATGGTTTGAAATCATTTGCAAAGATTGAAATCTAAACCAAACAACTTCGAAATGTTTGATCTGGTTCAAAATAAAACGTCGGTAGATCCACTTAGACTCAAACCAATGGTTTCAGAAAAACAATTTCGCCGTTTGACGGTTCCATTGTTCAATTCTAATAGTTTAGACCTATAAAACATCATTTTCTTTTTTGAGTAGTCATTATAAGTTAAAAGACTATGTCCTTTTTTGATATGGATTAAAATCAGATTTTTATTATATTCTGATAAAAATTGATGAAATGCGTAATTAAAAAGTTGTGAATCTTATCAAATATGTGATTTCAATTAATTATTAATTTTGACTTAAATTAAAATTAAAATTTTAATTCCTATTTTGATAGAGATTATGTTGAGCCCATGTTTGACTCCCATTTTCTTCATATTCTCTTTCTCATTTTTTTTCTTTCTTCATTTCAACTAAACATTCTATCAATAAAATAATATTACACATAAATCCAAAAATTCTCCTTACTTTTTAATCACGCATTTTCCATCAATTACTATTCCAAAATTTATTATCTCTTTAAAATGGGTGTCAAACACAACCTGAATTATTAGACTATAAATGAATATAATATAGCTGAAGAAAAATAAAGGAGAATTCCAAAAGAAAATAAAAGAGACCAAAGAAGGAAAACGAACCCATTTAGAGAAAATGAATATTCAAGAAGATGAGGGACCAAAGAGCAAAACCGCCTTATAACCCTATAAATTACGGAGAAGAAACTACGGTGGAATTGTGTCAGAAAACTCAGCCCCTTCTCTCTACAAGGGTTTCAGTTTCAATCATTCCAAAATAAACCCTATACATACGTAGATACACTCTTTCGTCTCTCTCTGTACAGTCCAAACCCTTTCGATGTGCCTGCATCCACCGCCCCTTTTTCTCCACAAGGTCAGCCCCCGTTTCTACACGCACATACTCTCTCTTTCTATGTATTAATTGATGGGATTTCGATTTTGATTCATGGGTTCATCGGTAGTCAATGAATTTTGTGTTATTTGTTTATGAAGATGATATTCTGATTCTTGGTGCTTTTTTTTTTTTTTGCAGTAAACAGAGTAGCGGAGGTTAAAATGGCTAGTTCAAGATCAAGCTTGCCATCCAGGCTACGCCAACTGCTATCTAGTGAAGGAGCTATCGGTCCCTCATTCAAACTCGACTCCGAGACTGTATTACTTCTCTTAGTTTCTCTATCTAGCTTTATGATTTCGTGTTTGTATTTCCCAATTGACGTTCAAGGTTTTGTAGTAATTATTAGAGGGTGAATCGGCCCATACTATTTACTGAATTGTTGAGGTTTAATAACTAAATCAGTATCAGAAAATATGTTTTATAGAATGGCAGTTTTGTCTGAGAGCAATGACTTCTTTTTTTTTTTTTGAAGTTTATGAGTGATGGGGGGTAGGTGGGAAGGGGGAATGGACGGATATAGGATTGGATTAAATTTTCTAAACACATGCCAATTGTGATTACTACTGATTTATATTTAATGGTTAATAATTTGCTCAGTTTATGTTGGAAATAAAGAAACTTGTGATAGATGCTCCTTTATGTTGTATTCTGTAAGTCCTCTGGTCATGTAAATGGAATTCTGAAATCTCTCTCCCATTATTATTTGTTATGTGGTTATGTTTGAGTCAAATTAACACTTCACATATCTCAAAACATACTTTTGGGCCAAATGAGTACTGAGTGGAGGCATTTTGAACTCTCTTTCTACTTTAAAAGTTAATGTATTTTATTTGAATGAGGTTGTATTTGGTTCTATTTTGATTTTAAACTCTAAAGGGAGCAGTTTATTGATATCTTATTGATGTTGTTCTTGAAACTGTAATTACATCTAGCTTTCTATTTCATCTATAAAGTAACTACCGTGATATGAAGGCAAGAAGCTGCTTGAAAACATTCTCTTGTGAATTTTAAAAATTGAATAAAAATGTGAAGACCAATTATATGGTGCTGACTTAGCAATGAAACTAAGCCCCGTTTGACACCAATTTTCTTCTCATTCTCATTCCCATTTTTTCTCATTCTTCATTTCAACCACATATTCTATCAATAAAATAATACTACACATAAACTCAAAAATTCTATTCTCATTATTTTTCAACCACACATTGTTCCATCAATCACTATTCCAGAATTTATTTTTTCTCCAAAATGGGTGTCAAACAAGGGCTAAATATGGATATGACAGTTAAGATATCTCCTCATGGAATGATGGGGAAGACAATCAGGAGGAGAGCAAGAAGTGATTGGGTGGGGGTGAATATGGAGGACAAGACAATTCTCTACTTGGTGGCCATTCAAAAGAATTAAAACATAAAACTTTGCTTCCAGAATGTTAAAATTTCGAAAGACATTTTGAAAAAAAATGCAAATAGGGAATATGTCTACCAAATGTCTGTTTTAGGTGTTCTTTTTCTTTTTTATTTATATGGCTAAATACATATAAGCAGAAAACGTCTAATAAAAAATGAGATGAAATACCTGATTGATATATTCATGTTTTTGTGGAGGTGGGATAGTTGGGGGAGTGACTGAAAAAAAATACCAGTTTGTAGTAATATACAAATTGCTCATATAGCAATTGATGAATTCTTGATCTATTCAGCTTCTTGATAATTCAATGTACTGAATATAGAATCATTGACCTGATGGTTTTACGCTACTGATTACCAAATATGCATGTAAGGCGTTAGAATAGATGTATGTCATCTTTATTGTACTGACGAGACATTGTTGCTTCTTCTTTTGTTTTATTGTGTTTTATAGGTTATGTTGGTTATATTTAATTGACTGCTTCATTTCTAACACTGCAATTGGCTGCCAATTCTTTTGATTTTGCATTCCTTAAATTTAAATTCTCAGTAATTCATCTCTATCCAGTGGAAGAATACCATTCCGTGTTATCAATCCATTAGCTTTACTTTATGTCTCCATCATGATCTTGATTATCACATTTTAATAATTTGGAGTAAACTTCTGTACTCTACTAGTGGGACATTATAGGTGAACTTGCCGAAATTAATTTATCTGGTTTAAACAGTGATGTTGAACTCCTATAATTGTTAAAATATCAAGCTGTATGATTCTTGTTATGTACTCTGAGATCTGACTTGGAGATAAGATTAACTTTTACCATTTTTATGTAATATGTCCTTTTCTTGCCTGGTTCATGAACCCTGACTCTATTTTTCTTTCTCAGCCTCCAAGAATAAAGGCATTTATTGACAAGGTGATTCAATGTCCATTACAAGACATAGCAATACCTCTGTCTGGTTTTCGTTGGGAGTTTGGCAAGGTGGTGATTAGTCCTCATTATAGTTATTCTTTTCCTGTGTTTCATTGTCCTTCCACTTATAGTTGCTCTGTTCCAGGGGAATTTCCATCACTGGAGACCATTATTTCTGCACTTTGATACGTATTTCAAGACATATTTATCCAATAGAAACGATCTCCTCTTGTCCGACAATATTTTAGTTGATGTCTGCCCATTTCCAAAACAAGCAGTTCTACAAATTCTGCGAGTGATGCAATTCATTCTGGAAAATTGCCACAATAAGAGTTCTTTTAGTGGCTTAGAGGTAAGCTGAAGACTGAAAATACAGTTACTTTTTATTGTAGTTGGATAAAGATTTTATTATGCATCTTTACTAGGCTACCTAACATTGCTCCCCCCTTCCAAAAAAAAAACGAGACAAAGTTCAGTCTGGTTTTCTGTATCCTGGTGTGACAAGAAATTCAATACTTTATAAGTTCTTTCTGTCCTAAACTTCTTCTCTCTTCAGCATTTCAGGCTCTTGCTTGCATCAACCGATCCTGAAATTGTCATTGCAGCTTTGGAGACACTATCTGCCCTAGTAAAGATAATTCCATCCAAACTACATGCAAATGGAAAGCTAGTTGGGTGTGGCTCCGTGAACAGCTGTCTCCTTTCCCTTGCACAGGGATGGGGTACAAAAGAAGAAGGCTTGGGTTTGTATTCTTGTGTCACACTACATGAGAGGACCTCAGAGGAAGGGCTTAACCTCTTTCCATCTGATGTGCAAAGTGATCAGGAAAAGTTGCAGTATCGCATAGGGTCAACTCTTTATTTTGAACTGCGTGGTGCCAATTCTCACAGCATTTCAGAACCTAATGATGACACAGTTTCTTCTGGGATGAGTGTGATTAATCTCCCTGATCTTCATATACGCAAAGAGGATGATCTGTCACTTATGAAGTTGTGCATTGATCAGTATAATGTACCTTCAGAGCATAGGTTCTCATTGTTGACCAGAATTAGATATGCCCATGCCTTCCGTTCTCCCAGAATATGCAGGATTTTCAGCAAGATTTGTCTTCTTGCTTTCATTGTGCTTGTACAGTCTAGCGATTCACATGATGAACTTGTTTCTTTTTTTGCAAATGAGCCAGAATATACAAATGAATTAATCAGAATTGTGAGGTCTGAAGAAATCATTTCTGTAAGCATAAGAACACTTGCGATGACAGCTTTGGGAGCATTGTTAGCTGCATATTCAGCATCTCATGAACGTGCACGGATATTAAGTGGATCAAGCATCAGTTTTGCAGGTGGTAATCGCACAATCCTCTTAAATGTACTGCAAAGAGCAATCTTGTCATTGAAAAACTCCAGTGATCTGTCATCTGTTGCCTTTGTTGAAGCACTTCTACAGTTTTACATGCTACATGTAATATCTTCTTCAAGTACTGGGAGCATTATTCGGGGGTCAGGGATGGTACCTACCTTTTTACCTCTTTTGGAAGATTCAGATCTTAAACACGTGCATCTTGTTTATTTAGCTGTGAAGACTCTGCAGAAGCTCATGGATTACAGCAATACAGCAGTGACTCTTTTCAAAGATTTGGGTGGAGTAGAGCTTTTGGTTTACAGATTGCAGATCGAAGTGCATAGAATGATTGACTTGGCCGAGGCTGTAAACAAGAGTATTATCATTGGTGAACATTATAAATACAGTGATGATCAGTTCTATGCTGAGAAGAAACTCATCAAGGCTTTGTTGAAGACACTTGGTTCTGCGACTTATGCTGCTGCAAATGCTACAAGATCACAGAATTCTTATGATGTTTCTTTGACTCCCACTTTGTCAATGATTTTCAGTAACATGGAAAAATTTGGAGGTGAGATATATTCCTCAGCTGTAACTCTTATGAGCGAAATGATTCACAAAGACCCAACCTGTTTTAATGTCTTGCATGAATTGGGTCTACCTGCTGCATTTCTATCATCAGTGTCGGCTGGTATACTTCCTTCTTCAAAAGCCGTTACGTGCATTCTGAATGGCCTCGGTGCAATTTGCCTCAATGCCAAGGGCTTAGAGGCAGTGAGAGAAACTTCGGCTTTACGCTTCCTCATTGATATATTCACTGAAAAAAAGTATGTGATGGCAATGAATGAGGGTATTGTTCCTTTGGCGAATGCTCTGGAAGAGCTATTACGGCATGTATCTTCATTGAGAGGTACTGGTGTTGATCTTATTATTGAAATAGTTAATAAGGTTGCATTGCATGGAGACTCAACAGGTTCTGGGTCATCGACGAATGATGATGGAAACAACACAGTGGTAATGGATTCTGAGGACAGAGAAAATTTAGGGTCTTGCTCCCTCCCCATTGGTGCGAAAGATTTGTTGGTAGAAGGCATCAGTGACGAGCAGTTTATCCAGCTTTGTATCTTTCATGTGATGGTTCTTGTTCACAGGACAATAATAAATTCTGAGACATGTCGGTTATTTGTGGAGAAGTCCGGTATTGAAGCTTTATTCAAACTGCTGTTACGCCCTAGTATTACTCAATCAACCGAGGGAATGTCCATAGCATTGCATAGCACCTTGGTATTTAAGAGTTTCACTCAGCATCATTCTGTTCCTTTGGCTCGTGCCTTCTGTTCCGCACTCAGAGATCATCTGAAGAAAACAGTGACTGCGTTCAATGTTGTCTCTGGTTCTTTTCTGCTCGACCCTAAGAACACTCAAGACAGCCGTGTATTTTTGTCCCTCTCCCTTGTTGAGTTCCTCTTATTTTTGGCTGTATCAAAGGACAATCGCTGGGTAACTGCATTGCTCACAGAATTTGGTAATGGCAGTAAGGATGTTCTGGAAGATATGGGTATTATTCACCGTGAAGTTCTATGGCAAATTGCTCAACTTGAAGATGCTAAGGTTGATACAGAGGTAGACTTTACGGGTTCTGGTGATGATCCACGATTACCAGAATTGAGTGCAAATGAAACTGAAGACCAGAGATTGAATACTGTCAGGCAGTTTCTTGATCCTTCTCTTAGAAGGCGAACATCTGGATGGAGCTTTGAATCCCAATTTTTTGACCTTATAAATCTTTATCGTGATCTCTCTCAGCAACAACAGACTATAGATGGACCTTCAAGTTCGTGGTTGGGAGCCAGTCAAGAAGCACATCAGTCCGGTTCTTCTGATGGTACTGAAGTCTGTGATAGAAAGGAAAATGACAAGCAGAAATCTTATTATCATTCTTGTTGTGATATGGTAAGATCATTATCTATTCACATCACCCACTTGTTTCAAGAGTTGGGAAAGGTGATGCTACTCCCATCTCGTCGCCGGGATGATATGCTAAATGTCTCTGCTCCTTCAAAATCAGTAGCTTCTACCTTTGCTTCGATTTCTTTAGACCACATGAATTTTGGGGGTCACCCTTCTGGATCAGAGGCATCTATTTCAACCAAGTGTCGCTACTTCGGCAAGGTTATCGATTTCATTGACGGCGTGCTTCTGGACAAACCTGACTCTTGTAATCCTGCTATATTGAATTGCTTGTATGGACGAGGTGTCATTCAATCAGTATTGACAACATTTGAAGCTACCAGTCAGTTGCTTTTTACCATCAACAGAACTCCTGCTTCTCCCATGGAGACTGACGAGGGGAGGCAAGACCAAATAGATGAAACAGAGAGCTCGTGGATGTATGGATCCTTGGCTAGCTATGGTAAACTTATGGACCATTTGGTTACTTCATCTTATATATTATCCCCCTTCACAAAGCATTTGCTAGCCCAGCCTCTGGTTAGTGGGGGTGCCCCATTTCCTCGGGATGCAGAAACGTTTGTGAAGATTCTTCACTCTATGGTGCTGAAGGCTGTGCTTCCTGTTTGGACACACCCACAATTCCCAGAATGCAGTTATGAGTTCATTGCGAGAGTTGTTCACATTGTGAGGCACATCTTCTCTGGTGTAGAAGTGAAAAATGTTAATAATAATGCAGGCCGTGTGGCTGGGCCTCCACCGAATGAGTCAACAATTTCAATGATTGTAGAGATGGGATTTTCCAGGTCTCGAGCTGAAGAGGCTCTGAGGCAGGTTGGTTCAAATACTGTGGAGCTTGCAATGGAATGGTTGTTCTCACATCCTGATGAAACCCCTGAAGATGATGAACTTGCACGTGCGCTTGCTATGTCCCTTGGGAATGCTGGGTCGAACTCAAAGGAAGATGCTACAAATGAGAACAGTCAGACCATTGAAGAGGAATTGGTGCAACTCCCTCCGGTAGATGAGCTATTGTCTACTTGTAGTAAACTTCTACAAATGAAAGATTCCTTGGCTTTTCCTGTTCGAGATCTTCTTGTGATGATTTGCTCACAAAATGAAGGTCAGCAAAGACCAAGAGTCATTTCATTCATCATCGACCAAGTGAAGCTTTGTGGTAGCATATCCAACAGCGGAAACAGAGACATGCTTTCTTCTTTTTTTCATGTTCTTGCTCTAATTCTTAATGAAGATGCGGCTGCACGAGAATTAGCCTCTAAGAGTGGTTTGGTTGAAGTTGCATCAAATCTACTCTCACTATGGAATTCTAGTTCACATGATGGAGAAACATCTCAAGTTCCGAAATGGGTGACTTCAGCTCTTATTGCCATTGATTGTCTTTCTCAAGTGGATATAAAGTTTAATGCTGATATATTAGAACTGTTGAAGAAGAATGATGTTGGTAGCCAACCATCTCTTGTAATTGATGGCAACAAGCAGAACGAATTGCAGACAACTTTGGGGATATTGCCCAAGCATTTGGATATACAGGAGCAAAATCGGCTTATTGAAATAATATGTGATTGTATGAAGAAACAACTACCTTCAGAAACAATGCATGCTGCATTGCAGCTCTGTTCTACCCTTACGAGAACTCACTCGGTTGCTGTTAGTTTTCTGGAAGCCGGGGGTTTGCACTTACTTCTTTCCTTGCCAACAACTAGCTTGTTTGTTGGCTTTGACAATGTTGCTGCTATTATAATACGGCACATCCTTGAAGATTCCCAAACCCTCCAGCAAGCCATGGAGTCTGAGATACGGCATAGTGTTGCAACTGCTAATAACAGACAGTCCACTGGAAGGCTTACGCCCCGCAATTTTCTGTCTAATTTAAGTTCAGTCATTAAACGGGATCCAGTGATTTTCATGCAAGCTGCTAAGTCTGTGTGCCAAGTTGAGATGGTGAGTGATCGGCCGTATATCGTCTTACTGAAAGACCGTGACAAGGATAAATGCAAAGAGAGAGAAAAGGAGAGAGAGAAAACAGAGGAGAAAGAGAAAACGGAGGAGAAAGATAAACAACAAACTAATGATGGGAAGGGTGGTGTAGGCAGTGGGCATGGGAAGCACACTGATACAAATGTTAAAAATTTCAAGATCCATCGTAGACCTCCTCAGAGTTTTGTAAGTGTGATTGATCTTCTGTTGGATTCAGTAATATCTTTTGTACCTCCTTTGAAAGATGAATCTGTGACCAAATTTAGCTCATCAATCGATATGGATATTGATGTTTCTACTAGCAAGGGAAAAGGAAAAGCTATTGTTTCTGCATCTGAAGAGAATGAAGCCAACAATCAAGATCCTTCTGCATCCATGGCTAAGATTGTATTTATATTGAAGCTTCTGACTGAGACTCTTTTGATGTATGCATCGTCTATTCATATTATCATCCGGAAGGATGCTGAAGTTTGCAGTTACCGGGGTATAACTCAACGAGGTGCCATGGCTTACTGTAGTGGTGGAATTTTTCAACACATTCTTTATAAATTCTTACCATATTCTGAAAATTCTAAGAAGGAGAGGAAAACAGATGTGGACTGGCGGCATAAACTGGCCAGCAGAGCCAACCAGTTCCTGGTAGCGTCATGTGTTCGCTCCACCGAGGCAAGGAAAAGAATCTTCACAGAGATCAACAACACTTTCATTGATTTTGTTGATTCTTCTAGTGGTTTTAGGGCACCAGGAGTTGATATTCAGGCTCTTGCTGGCCTGCTCAATGATGTACTAGCTGCTCGATCGCCAACAGGTTCATCCATATCTGCAGAAGCTTCTGTTACTTTCATAGAGGCTGGTCTGGTTCAATCATTCACTCGAACACTTCGTGTGCTAGACTTGGATCATCCCGATTCACCCAAGGTAGTGACTAGTCTTCTTAAAGTTCTGGAGTCCGTGACCAAGGAACATATCCATGCATTCGAGTCGAACACTGGAAGAGGGGAGCGTTTGACAAAACCTACTGATAACAGTCAGCCTAGGGAAGATAATGCTGGTGGTAGCATGTCACAGTCCATGGAAACTACAAACCAAGCTAATGAAAATTCAGGGCCAACTGACCGCAGAGACTCTTTTAGCACAAACCAGAATTATGTAGGGTCTGAGGCTGTCACAGATGATATGGAGCACGACCAGGATATTGATGGCGGCTTTGCCACTGCTGAAGGTGATTACATGCATGAAAATTCCGAGAACATCAGAAATCTTGAAAATGGCCTTGATACTGTAGGCATAAGATTTGAAATCCGACCTAATGTGGAAGGGGATCTTGATGACGATGACGACGATGAGATGTCAGGGGATGAAGGGGATCAAGATGAAGATGGTGATGAACAACCCAATGACCTGGAAGATGATGAATCACATCATCTGAGACATGCTGATACAGATCATGATGACCATGAAAATGATGAAGACGAGTTTGATGAGGAGGTAATGGAGGAAGCAGATGAAGATGACGAGGATGATGAGGATGGTGTTATACTCAGGCTGGGGGAGGAAATGAATGGGATAAATGTGTTTGACCATATAGAGCTTTTTGGCAGAGATAGCTTTAGCAGTGAAACTCTCCACGTAATGCCCGTTGAAATTTTTGGATCCAGACGCCAGGGTCGTACTACATCCATCTACAATCTATTGGGCAGAAACGATGATAGCACTGTGCCTTCCCAGCATCCGCTTCTGGTGGAACCGCCATCCTCAGTGTTTGCAGGCCCTCCAAGACAAACAGGTTTCGCTCCCTATTAAGTGTCCTCTTTCCTTGTATTTTCTTTTATCAATTTATGTAATGTTTGTGCTCTTTTACAATTTACTAAAGATGCGTCCAGTCTTTAGAACAGCCAATTTTTACACATGGCATCTGTTTTTCCTTTTTCTACCTATTTACAGAGAATGTCCGCAATGCTAACTTGGATAGAAACTTGGAGGGTCCCTCATCTCGGTTGGATTCATTTTTTCGGACTCTGAGAAATGGACGTCAAGGACACAGATTTAATTTGTGGGCCAATGATAACCAGCTAAATGGTGGATCGAATTTGTCTGCAATTCCTCAAGGTCTTGAGGATTTTCTTGTATCCAGCTTGACACGCCCAATCCCTGAGAAATCTTCAAATGACGATACTGCGGTTGAATCGCAAAATAAAGGTGAAGTCGGTCAGTCCCCTGATTCAACTGTAATGATGTCTGAAACTCCAGTTGAAAACCATGGCAATGTTGAAAGTGGTTATCCACCTGTTCCCTCTTCGGCAATATTGGACGACTCTAGGAGTGACAATACCACACCTGTTGCAAATGAATCCATCCAGGGCACAGAAACATCAAGCCAACAACCTCAATCTGTTGAAATGCAGTATGACCATACTGACGTTGTGCGGGATGTTGAGGCAGTGAGCCAAGAGAGTAGTGGAAGTGGGGCAACTTTAGGGGAGAGCCTACGAAGTCTTGATGTTGAAATTGGAAGTGCTGATGGTCATGATGACGGTGTAGAAAGACAAGGTGGTGGTGATACTCGAATGAGGAGAACAAGTGTGTCATTTGGAAATAATACATCAATGGGTGGGAGAGATGCATCACTTCGTAGTGTCACTGAAGTTTCTGAAGATCCAATCCAGGAAGCAGATCAAGGTGTCGCATCCGAGGAACAGCATCATAATGGTGATGGTGATGGTGATTCTGGATCAATTGATCCTGCATTTCTAGATGCGCTTCCTGAGGAGTTGCGGGCTGAAGTTATTTCTGCTCAACAGAATCAAGCACCAGAACCTCAAAATACTGAGCCACAAAACACTGGTGATATTGATCCAGAATTTCTTGCAGCGCTTCCCCCTGACATCCGGGAAGAAGTTCTGTCGCAACAACAGTTACAAAGACTGCACCAGTCACAAGAATTGGAGGGTCAACCTGTTGAGATGGACACTGTCTCGATAATTGCTACTTTTCCTTCCGACATTCGAGAAGAGGTATTTTATCATCTGTGACTTGTGGCCTCTCAATTTCTTTTATTTCTTCCAATTTACCTGAGTTATTGGATATGGTTTTAGCTTCTGATTATTGTACTATTTTGAATCTCTCTCCCTGTGCATTCTCAGGTTCTTTTAACTTCGTCTGATGCTATTCTTGCAAATCTGACGCCTTCTCTTGTTGCTGAAGCAAACATGTTACGTGAAAGGTTTGCACGCAGATATAACCAAACTCTCTTTGGTATGCATCCTAGAAACCGCAGAGGTGAATCTTCTAGACGAGGTGATGGCTTGGACAGAGCTGGGGGAATCCTTGCCCGTCGATCAATGGGGAGTAAGCTAGTTGAGGCGGATGGGTCACCTTTAGTTGACACAGAAGGTTTGAAATCATTGATTCGGTTGCTTCGCGTAGTTCAGGTATCCGTATGGCATGTTTGAATTCTTCAATGATGTTCCACGTTAATTTAAAAGTATTGATTGTCTTAATTTCATACAGCCACTTTATAAAAGCCAACAGAGACTTCTCTTGAATCTATGTGCTCATGTTGAAACCAGAACTGATTTGGTCAAAATCCTGATGGACTTATTGATGATCGATAAAAGAAAATCATCCAATTATCTGAATGCTGCAGAGGCCCCTCATAGATTGTATGCTTGCCAGAGTCATGTGATGTATTCTCGTCCTCAGTATGTTGATGGTAAGATTCTTTTCTGATTTTCAATCATTTTTGGGAAAACGTTTGGTTACATTAGCAAGTGATAGATTAAGGTCAAGAGAAGGTGAAGGTTGGAGTTAAAAATTAATAATTTACCATACGTTTTACTTTCATACAGCTTTTGGTGTTTGGAGTATTTTGCAACGTGGTACATGCTAAAAGATGACACTTCTGTGGATATAAAATTTGGTTTTTTATTGAATGCAAGGCTGGACAGGGTCCTTTTGGAAGAATGTTTAAAAATGCTGATACTTTTTTATTATGCAATATTGAACATAACTTTCGTATAGATTTCTGAAGCTTTATCAAGTTTCAGTGGAGGGTCCAATAGAAGGGGAGAAAGTGGAACATAAACGTGTTCAGCTGCATACATGATTTCAAGCATCTATACGCCTTTTTCTTCGATGTCCTAATCTTTTATATCTTATTCTGAACAATAGATATGTACTTTCAATTACCTTCTTCATAATAGGTGTTCCACCTTTGGTGTCTCGCCGTGCTCTGGAGACTCTCACGTATTTGGCTCGTAATCATCCTTTGGTTGCAAAGTTATTGCTTGAGCTCCGATTGCCACAACCATCTCCTATGGAGTCACCAAACTCTGATCGGGGCAAAGGTGTTATGTTGGTTGATGAGGAACTCCAGGATGGACAGGCATCACTTGCCTTGCTTTTAAGCCTCTTGAGTCAATCACTTTATTTAAGAAGTATAGCCCATTTGGAACAGGTGATAATTTACAAACAATATTTAGTATTTGCTGCTAAATTTTGAAATATCTGTTGGGACTGTTTGTAATCGTGCTTTTGATCTATGTTTCAGCTGCTAAATTTATTAGACGTCATCATTGACAGTGTTGAAAGCAAATTAAATTCATCTGATGACCCAGGGGCATCTGCAACAGAACAGATGTCAGGTCCTCCGACTTCCACGCCAGATGCTGTGGCGAATATTGGTTCTGGATCTACTTTGGCGGAGGGTGATGTTACCAATAAAGCCTTAGTATCTGGTGCAGATAGAGGGCATGATACTCAAGGCGTTTTGCTTCATCTGCCTCAAACAGAACTTCGACTCCTGTGCTTGCTTCTTGCACATGAAGGGTAAGATGTAACATCTATGCTTTCCTTTTACAACATTACATTGGATGGTAATGCTGGGAAATTTTTAATGCTAGCTGTGTTCGTGCAGGACTTGCTGTTATTCATTGGGGTCGTAATATGATATTGAAATGCTTCTATTAACTTTGTAGATTGGGATTTGCTAAGATTTCTGGATGTTACGCTCTCAATTATGTGTGTATTTATCTGTGTAGGGATTCGTGGGGGTTATATATGTATATAGGCAATAAAATGAGCGTGGATGGTTCTTTTGAAAGGAATTGCGATAGGCATTTATACTTTTGTGCCTTGTACATTTTTAGTGATTTTTCTAGTTGTCTGCTTGCCTGTGTTAGCCTAAATACTATAACTACCTCTGTTCCATAAAGATAGACTTGTTTCTATTTTCACACATATTAAGAAAATTTAATTAATATAGTTGGAAATATAATTTTTTCTTACACTTTTCCTAGTACATCCCTACAGCAAATAATGATTTAATTATGATTAGTTTATATTTATTAATAACAAGGTACATTAAATGGGGGCATATTAGAAAACTAAAAAATATCTATACTTTCAATATGAAAGTGGCTTATAATTTTGGACGGAAGTAAAAGGAAACTAAGCCCATCTTTATGGAACAGAGGTAGCAGTACTTGCGGAATTGGCTAGGAAACAGGAGTTCTCTTGGTAGTGATGAATATCTTACCATTGCATTTCTCATTTTCCTTGGTAATTGTGTGGGATTGTTGTGATTATTTCTCATGCATTATTAATATTGGTATTGATTTTTGTAATGTTCTTGTTTCTCCAGTCTATCAGATAATGCTTATGCTCTTGTGGCGGAGGTACTAAGAAAACTGGTGTCTATCGCACCTGTTCATTGTCATCTTTTCATAACTGAGCTTTCTGGTTCAGTTCAGAGCCTCACCAAGTCTGCGACTGAAGAGTTGCACATTTTTGGGGAAGTGGAGAAAGCACTCCTGACTAGTACTTCTCATGGACCTCCATTGTTCAGGGTGTTGCAAGCCTTGAGCTCTCTTGTCGTTGTACTCAATGATGGAGATAAAAATCACCAGATTCTCCCTGAGAAGGAGCAAGCTGCTGCTATCTCTGTGGTGTGGGACATTAATGTGACTCTAGAACCATTGTGGCAAGAGCTGAGCAACTGCATAAGCAAAATAGAGAGCCATTCAGATACAATTTCTGATCAGTCACCTTCAACATCTGTCACAGTTGCTTCTAAACCGCCTGGAGTGATGCCTCCACTTCCTGCAGGTACTCAGAATATCTTGCCATACATTGAGTCCTTTTTCATAACGTGTGAGAAGTTGCATCCTGGTCAGTCAGGGTCAGGACACGATTTCGGTATAGCTGCAGTTTCTGATGTTGATGAGGCTGCTTCATCTGCTAGTCCACAGAAGACTTCGGGTCCTGTTATGAAAGTTGGAGAGAAAAACGTTGCTTTCATAAGGTTCTCAGAGAAGCACAGGAAACTTCTTAATGCTTTTATCCGTCAAAACCCAGGGTTACTTGAGAAGTCTTTTTCACTCATGCTGAAAGTTCCTCGTTTCATTGATTTCGATAACAAAAGGGCTCACTTTAGATCCAAGATCAAGCATCAGTACGATCATCATCACAGCCCTCTGAGAATATCTGTTAGAAGAGCTTACATTCTTGAAGATTCGTATAATCAACTTCGCATGAGGTCGGCACAGGATTTGAAGGGAAGGTTGACTGTTCATTTCCAAGGGGAGGAAGGAATTGATGCTGGTGGACTTACCAGGGAATGGTATCAGCTGCTGTCCAGGGTAATTTTTGATAAGGGGGCACTACTATTCACAACAGTTGGGAATGAATCAACATTTCAGCCAAACCCTAACTCCGTTTATCAAACAGAGCACCTCTCATACTTCAAATTTGTTGGCCGAGTTGTGAGTAATTTTCATCATCTGGTTGTGTTATTGATATGTGTATGATTTTGTGTCTAATGTATACAAATATTTCACAGGTTGGAAAGGCACTCCTTGATGGACAACTCCTTGATGTTCATTTCACTCGGTCCTTTTATAAGCATATTCTTGGGGTTAAAGTGACGTATCATGATATTGAAGCTATTGATCCTGATTACTTTAAAAATTTGAAATGGATGCTCGAGGTTGGTTATATTTGTAATCCCCCCTTCTCTTTATTTTTTCACATGATATTGATCATTAATCCAATTTTTTTTTTCCTTATTGCAGAATGATATAAGTGACGTTTTAGACCTAACATTCAGCATTGACGCTGATGAGGAAAAGCTGATACTCTATGAACGCACTGAAGTATGTATTTTTTCATTACTGTATGACTTGAATTTTTTTTTCTATAATTATTTGACAAATTGGTGTGTTGCATTATGTAGGTGACTGACCATGAACTGATCCCTGGTGGTCGAAATATCCGAGTAACTGAGGAAAACAAGCATCAGTATGTTGATTTAGTTGCTGAGCATCGGTTGACAACTGCTATTCGTCCTCAGATAAATGCATTTTTGGATGGTTTCAATGAATTAATTTCTCGCGATTTCATATCTATTTTCAATGACAAGGAACTGGAACTCCTCATAAGTGGACTGCCGGATATTGATTGTGAGTTTTCTACTGATTTTGCTTCGTTGTTAAGTTGTCAATCTGCGAATCATTTGATCTTTGTATTTACCTTCTGCCTCCAAATCTTTTTGTTCTTATTAGAGTAACTAATAATAGAATAAAAAATGTCTCATAGTGGATGACCTGAGGGCTAATACGGAGTACTCTGGGTATACTGCTGCTGCTCCGGTCATTCAGTGGTTCTGGGAAGTTGTTCAAGGATTCAGCAAAGAAGACAAGGCTCGCCTCTTACAATTTGTGACTGGCACCTCAAAGGTATGTTGACCTCTCTGTTGTCATTTGGCCTTTTTTCAGTATCAAAAACTTCGTTTTAATCTCATAATGTTAGGTTAACTTCCCCATCCATAAATCCCCTTCATGAGAATCTATGATGCACCGACACGATACGTGTCGGATACGTCGACACGCGATTTTTAAAAAATGTACAGATATGATCGACACGTTGATTAAATTTTTAAAAATTCTTCATTTATATAGTATAAATTTGGTTTTACACTTGTTATTAATTTTTTTTGTTGAAAGCTCTTAAATATGAGTATTTATTTGTTACTTGTTAATAACTTTGAATTAACAATATATAATATTTCTAATATGAAATGAAAAATGATTACGGTAGATTGTCTGAGAAGTGTCGGTATCGACTCGTGTCCTACACGTGTCGGATACGGACACGCTACCCTAATTGAAATGTCTGTGCTACGAAGATGAGAATCAATATTTTAGAGTGGTTTGGAACATATAATCTTTGTTTTAGATAAGACACAATGATATTGTCCCTTCATGTCAAGTTGGGTAATCTATAAGATTCTTTCTTAACGTCAAAAATACAATTGGTTTCCTCGCGTGACCCAATACCGATTGTCTGTTAATTTTCTCATGTTGGAGTTGGATCAAAATTTCTCATGATGCTCTCTCTCTCTCTCTCTCTCTCTTGCTACCTGAAATTATTTTCTTGTTCTGAACACATAATGATGCCTTAATACAGGCGCCTCCAACATGGTAGACATTATTTTTACATTTTTGATGATATCGAGAAAAGTGCCCACCTTATATTAATTTTCAAATAAGGTTTAGTTTGTCGTGTGATGGTATTGAGAAAAAAATTCTTGTCATTTCCCAGGTACCTTTAGAAGGATTTAGTGCGCTTCAAGGCGTTTCAGGATGTCAAAAATTTCAGATTCACAAGGCATACGTCAGTGCAGATCACTTGCCTTCAGCTCATACATGGTAATATTTTCTCTTCTTGTGCTCTACAGTTGAGAGCATGACTGGCTAACAAAAGTCTTCTGGTCAAAAACTAACTTATTTTCAAATCCTGACCTGTGCAAAAACTTTTATGTACCTACCCTACCAATTTACTTATAAGTCAAGCTTAGTCAAACAAGTCCTCGAGCTCAGATTGCACTGGTTGGTTCTGTTAGTTTGCGTGGCTATTGGGCAAAACCTAACAGATTTTAACTTGTGGCTTGCAGTTTCAATCAGTTGGATCTTCCAGAATATCCTTCGGAACAACATCTGGAGGAGAGGCTGCTCGTTGCTATTCACGAAGGCAACGAAGGGTTTGGATTTGGTTGAGATGAGAACTAGTTTGTATAGATAAAATCTTGTCAGGAACGAAGCAGTAGTATTTATAAGAGAATTCTTGACATTGTTTTAGTATCTGAATGTTGATAAACTGTACAGTCGAATATTTGCTGTTGAATTTTTCTGCCAGGTTTTTTCTACTCCATCTCTCCGTGTCCAAGTTTTTCTTGGTTTAATTTTCTGAATATACATGCTGCCAATCTAGCTGTGGTTTTTAGGTGCACATTTTTTGGGCTTTCTGAATTTTCGATACCCAATTATTTTTTACCAGAAAGCGAAGTGGCTAATATGTGTTAACTTATGGAATGCATGTTGTAAAATGAGCTACACCATGGCACATAGCCTATGCTTGCTGATGTAGTACATAATCACGATTAGTAGTTTCCTACTATAATTGTGATTTATCTTTTCTAGTTCTAATATGTTTTATTTTTTTATTTTTATTTCTTGTTTAGATATGATTTCTTTTATTTATTGATTAGAATATGATTTTCAATTAGATTAGGATTTTATTAGTTTCCTTATTTTAGTTTTCTTTTATTAATAGGATTAATGATAATTTTGCTTATAAATATAGGGGGTATTGTACGCTTTTCAACAACAATCAATTAATATTCAATATATATGTAAGACATGATTGTTCAAATGTAATTCTTATTTTCAATTCTTATTACAAGAATTTCTAAACGTTTTTGCATCAAAATTGGTATTAGAGCAAGGAAATTGCCTTAGTTAGATGGCCAACAAAGGTACTAGAGGCAGTCGAACCGTTGGAGACGAATGAAGGCTGGATAAACTCGATCAACGAATTGAGGGGATCAACGGAACCCTTTATAATATCATGCAGATTTTGACTACGTTGAATTTTGAAAGGAATCGCGAGTCCATGAAGAAGCAAGCTGTTAAGAATTTGTAGACCTTAATTGCTATGAATGTTGGTTGTTTCAACAAGCATAGAACACGACACCATGTGGCTAGAGAATTTTCTCGAGTCCCAGTCAAGTTCGAATATACACAATTTATCAAGAATTCGTTACTTAAAATAAAACTCGAGGACGAGTTTTTTTTTTTTTCAAGTGGAAGAGATTGATGTAGTACATAATCAT
>CAIGRM010216427.1:0-12993 GCA_903798335.1 Fraxinus albicans | reverse complement strand
AGTACGGAATCGAACCGAACCGAATAGAACCGAACCGAACCTAAACCGAACGGTTCCAAAATTATATTTGGAACCGACGGTTCCATTTACTAAATACCCGAAAATTTCTGGAACCGAAAAAAACCGAACCGAACCGAATCGAACCGACCCGCGCCCACCCCTAGAAATGACTATATCAATATACAATTCAAATCTCTTGAATATAATTCGTTTTATAATTTTAAGAGTGCAATTTCAATTTTTTAGTTGAATAATTTGGAATTAGTAATTTTGACATATTAATTAAATTATTAATTAATTGTCATTATTATTGGCACTTAAAATTGTAATGTCCAAAGTTCCTCTCATTGGCTATGTTATTATTACATGAACATTATTTTAGTGGGGGTAAATTAATTAATTTAGAGTTATGAATTTTAAATTGATTTTCATACGTTAATTAATTGGATCAATTTTATTTTAATAATATGATTATTCAAAGTAATTTGAAATTATACAACGTGGTAATGACCACACTATTATCTACAATATGGAGTGTCCATGTGGTATTTAAATTCAATTACATGCAAATAAAGATAAATAATTAAAAGTTAACTATTTTAAATTAATTTTGAATTGTTTAAAATTTAGTTATTTGATAAGGGGATATGGAAGAGGAGTTTTCTCTGCCAGCAATGGCGCCAGTTCCTCCAAGTATTGGGGGTGGATTTGAAATTTTAGTTAAATTGTTAATTAAAGAATTAAAATAAAGCTATATTTATGAGCTATAAATAGGATTCATCGAATACTCAAAAAAATAAAGATTTACGTGAAATACTTGCAAATGTTATGCCCTAAATCCAATTGATTTTGGACATAAGCACTTTTAATACTTCATGCATTTTATTTATGGCAAATCTATTATTTAATTGAATTAATATTTTATTCAATAATAGAGTCCGTAAATTCAAATCTTATTAATTTGTTAATCACAAGTAGTTTATGATTGTAATATACAAATTACATATGACTAAATTTTAAATCATCCATGTTCATAAGTAAGAATGAGATACGGATATTGTTATTACTTTATTACGGATAGACTATCACGTGTGGTATTTCATGTGAAGTAAGTAGTTGATTTCACAAATTAAAGTGTGATGATACTTAAATGAACATGTACATATTTTGTTATAAGAACAAAACATTGGAAACTTGTTGAAGAGATTCCACGTGCATTGTTATTTGAGTGTCAATGGTTAATCTCTAATGTTCGGACAAAATTTGCAAGCGTACAAGATCGTTGACAAGTAACAGATTTAGTAAGTTAAAAGTATCGTACCATGAAAATAATTGTAATTATAGTTTACTAATTATAATCAAATTCGATTTAATGTAATATAAAAGAGATTTATTATTATTATTATTATTATTATTATTATTATTATTATTATTATTATTATTATTATTATTATTATCAAAACAATAAAAGATAGATTTTTATCCAAAGGTAAGACGAATGTATTGGATTTCAGAATTCACCTATTGATGTCTAGTTCCAATTCTCAACTTATATAAGTTAGCATGATTAATGTGTTCATGAAAATCAATAATCCTTTAATATCCAATATTCTCTTCCAAGATGTATTAAATATATGCTTAACACGACCCGACTCGATCATATTCCTAATCCGAATTCAAATGCAAATCATGCATTCAACTATAGGATTATTTCATACAATTGCACACGCCACAAGCATTATTCCTAATATCTATTGTCTGCATATTAAAAATGCAGCGGTCTACTTATTGTAAGACTCCCAACACTACAAATAAAAAACTGGTTATCTAAATGATGACCAAACATTCAAACAGTACAAGATTCATGCACATTCAATTAATAATACAAGAATTAACTAAAACATAATAAGTATTGAATTAAATATTATAAATCCATCCAATAAATAAAAGATTTAACCTAACATTACCAAATGATAATTACACAAAAGGAAGATAAACAACATCACCTGAGACTAAGAAACTTGAGAAGAAAGTAAAAACTTCAATTCCTTGCTTGAAACTCAACCCTAAAAGATGCAATTCCGTTCATTGAATGTAAAAATCTCCATTTTCTTGTTCTTCTATGACAAAAACTAGGTTCTAGACGTTCTTGACGGCCTTGGAATATATAGAATACAAAAAGAATGCATTCTAAAAGATATCGAATTAAGAAAAATTAAAGTATAACTGTTTTCCCATTTTACCTTGGGGTGCACACCTAGGCTTAGCCAGGGCACGCACATCAGTGAATTTGGTAGCTTCAGTTGGTCTCAAAAGAGGAGGAGGTGTGTGCCTCCTCTGCATGCCTAGGTGAGTAGGCTTGTCCCGAGCAGCTTTTAGTATTTTTGTCGTAACTTTCTCTCTCGATATTCGATTGAGGTAATTCAAAGTGCATTGGAAAGATAACTTAAAGGGATATAACTCTTGTTTAATATTATTTTCCAATTCGAACGGTTATTATGCCAAAAATGAGTCTCAATCTGAGGCTAAAATTTAGAGAGTAACATTTTCGGCTAAAAATTGACGTGTGATAATACTTTGAGTATATATATATTTTTTACTTCTTTCCTCATCCAATTGACCTTTAGCATCTCCAACCTTTATCGTGAGGTCCGAAACAACTTTTGAGTATTTGTATTTTAGTTTCCGAACTCTACATCTCTTACAATCGAGTCATTTTTTTTTTATCTTTTTTCTCCAATTCCTCAATTTATGTTGATTTGTACCTATCAAACACAATATACATATAATTAAGCTATAATTCATCAAAATAACCAATAAATATTCTAACTTAAAGGCCCAAATAAGTGTATAAAATACATTTATCAAATACCCCCAAACTTTAACATTTGTTTGTCATCAAACAAACTATATCCTAACTCAATCAAAACTTGGTTAGATGGCCTACTGTTAGTCTCAAGATTGGACTTTTGCATCAATACTATGAATAGAGTCAAAATTACATAATTGAGATTAATTTCTACTCATTCAATGCAAAACTTGATGTGTATGTGTGTGCATACTCATGTAAAACATCACAAGATCATGATTGGTTCAATTTCCAACCCTCAATAGTCAAATATTTACTCTCTTCACTCGTAAAATGCATACTCCAAAACTTATAACTTTTCACTCATTTTTCTCGAGGTGTGTTCTTAAGTTGAAGTTTAGCTGATCCTAATCCTTATCCTCTATAGTTCAGATAGATTTCACCAATACAAGTTAACATTTCAATAAGGAAGGATACCCTTCCTTAAAACTCAACTAAACTACTTGCCTCTTATCAAAGGTTTAGTTCTTTCAACCAGTGTCTGGGGTTCAATCAAAGTGTTTCATGCACTTGCTTTTTTTTATTATGCTATGCGTATTCTTTTCATGCACTAGCTTGATTCCTTTTTTGCTTTCTTTTTCTAGAATTTTCAATAGGTCTTCTCATTGGGATCTTTTAGAGTAGCTTCGCAACATGGCAGCTTTGTCCCCTTTTCCTACTTAATTAGTGTAATACCCCTTAATAGACACTTAATTTTCAAAACCTACCCCTAACTCTCGACATTCACCCACTCTTTGACTTATTGATTTTAGACAATCCACACAACAATTTTCACGCATGGAATACCTACTTATCTCAATGTTCCTCCATAACCATCTCCAAACTATCATAAACATGGTTTAGGGATATATAATATTTGTGATTTTTTGGGGATTACATCAACTATGTTTACTTTTCCCGTAATAAGAATCAAATCAATATGTAAAACATAAGTGTCATGCTCAATGAAGATCAAATCTCACATAAACAAGCATAAATCAACTTAACTGAGCATTTTTATTCCAATTCTAAGTTTAATGCATATTTCCACATAATTGTCGGCAAGGCTATCTAACCCACACAAACACACAAAAAATAATAAAAAGCCTAAAAGAAAATATTTTTGTGATTTTCTGATGATTTTTTTTAACTTTCGACAATCACACAAAACTCAACATCAACATTTTTCCACCCCAAACTTAAAGTAGACGTTTTCCTCAATGTCCTAAAGCATCAGTGAGCATATAAAGGGGCAAAAAAGAAAAGGAAGAAGATACTCCCCGAATTTAGTCAGAGACGGTGGCTACAAGTGCTTGATGTGCAAGAGATAGATTGTCCTCTTCATCACGTTGTCCCCTTGGTCAATGTTGCTTCTGAGTGTTATCATGTGCCTAGAAAATGAGGAAAAATCATATATTAGATATCAAATAACCTAGAACAAGTACTACTCAGCCCAAATATCTCATAAACCAACAATGAATTCAAAGGCCCAAGAGGAAACAAAATATGGATGGTGATATCTAATTGAAATTAAACTAAACTATCCTACTTAATAAGCGCTTGTTTATAAATAAAGGGGAAGGGGGATTAGGTTGCCACTTAATAAGCGCTTGTTTATAATTCTTAGTTTGACTTTGGTTGTTTTGACTACTCAAGGTGGTTTGAAAGGAAATTTGTAGTCTTGCTCTTGTAGATGTTTATAGTTTTATCCTTTACAATCCACCACTGAAAATTTCCATATTGATCCTTTTTAATTCCAACCAGTCCACCAACGCCCTTCTTACAACGATGACTTGCATAGTCATCATTTTCTTCTATTTCCACTTTTTGAAAATCCTCAAGATAGGATGGTTGCCCGAATGGAGCGTTCATGGTAAAACTCAGCTGCTTGTCTTTCACCCTCAAAATTAGCTCATTTATTTCTAAATCCAACAAGGCACAACTAATTGATAGAAAGACCTTCCCAAAATAACTAGCAGCTGATGTGCTTCTTCTATGTCCAAAATGATGAAATCAGCTGGAAAAATAAAGTCTCCATCTTGATGAGCATATCTTTAACTATTCGAAAATGGTGCTTTAATGATTTGTCCACCAACTACATGATTATTGAAGTTGCCTTTAATTCTCTCAATCCTAATTTCATGTAAAGAGGCAGAGGTATCAAATTAATACTTGTTCCAGAATCAATTAAAGCATTTATACTATTTAAATTTTCTATGGAGCAAGGTAGATTGAAATTCCCTGGGTTTTCCAATTTGGGAATGAGCGTGAGATATATGATTGCATTGCATTATTCAGATAATGCAACTATCTCATGTTCAGGGTAGATTCTTTTTTTAGTCAACATCTCTTTCAAAAGCTTGAAATAGTTTGGAATTTGAAGGATTACGACATTGAAAGGAATGTTAACATGCAACTTTTTGAGGATCTTTAAGAATTTTGTGAACTATCTCTCCAACTTGGTGGTTTGCAACCTTTGAGGAAATGAGACTGGAGGTGTAAGTGTATTAATAGGAACTGTTACCTTAACATGTGGACTGTTTGAAGTCTTTTGTTGATTCTTCTCTATTGATTCTTCAGACTAATCCATTTGTTCCTCGTCCATGGTAAGTACCTGATTACTCTCAGTCTCTTCCCTTCTTGTACTATCTCTGACAGCTAAACACTATTTCTCGTTGTAATGGCTTGAACATGTTCCTCTTTTGGATGCATTCATAGCCTTTGAGGAAATAGAATAGGTAGCACATAAGTTCATTCACATAGAGCAAATTTGATCCCTGACGAGTAGTCCATGTCATTCTTTATAGCATTAGTACCTACTTCCAAGGTTTTTTCTCTACGTCGCTAAGCAAGGTACCCTATGGTCTGTTGGACAGTGTAGCTACTATTTGCCTCACCTAATTTTCAAAGTTTTGGATAGAAGCCTGTTGATTCTAGATTGCAGTCTCAATCTTGGTGATGTACTTAACAAGTAGATTCTCTAAGGATGACCTCTTCTTTTGTTGTTGCTGTATTTATAGTGGATTCCCTTTCATCTGAAATCACTGACCCTGATTATTAACCCACGAGAAATTGGGATGCTTGTTCAAAATCGGATGATAGTTGTTGGGGGTAAGGGTTGTTTTGTTGCCTCTTAAAATTTTGTGCATAGCTCAATTCTGTAGGCTAAACCATGCGAGTGGAAGCTAGAGAGAAACTAGCAGTGATATGATCTATCCCACAACCTTCACAAACTGGGGTTGACTGGTCTACCATATTCACTGATTGAGATAGATTGTTAAGTTTCTTTGTTATTGTTTCCATCTGTTCTGCTAATGAAGTCACTGCGTCAATATTATGCATACCAGCTGTTTTCTTTGGAAAGTCCCTGCCGGTAGGTCAATTAACTTGATTTTCAGCAATTCTCTCACAGAGCTCATAGGCATCATCAATTTCCATCTTCATCACTAAATTGCCTGCTAAAGCATCTGTCATATTGTGAAATTCAGGGCGTAGTCCATAATGAAAGAGATATACTTGCGCCTTCTTAGGAATGTCAAGATGTGGACAGTTCCTAAACGAATTCTTTAACCTCTTCCGTGTCTCCGAATATGTCTCAAGACCCCTATGTCTAAAAGCATGAACTACATTTCGAATTTGATGGACTTGACAAGGTAGGAAGAACTTCATGGTGAATTTCTAAACCATGTCATTCCACGACATGATATTCTCGACATGTAATGAATTAAGCCATTTTCTTGTGCCTTCCTTCAAGGTATGAGAGAATGAGCGCATTCAAAAGGCATCTGCTAACATCTCTCTCATGGTTGATGACTTCACACAACATCAAAAAAGTATGAATATGCTTATGTAGATTTTATGTAGCTTTCCCAAAGAACCTGATATCCTGATGATTCTGGAAGAGATTGATAGCATCCGGTCGAAAGTGGAAGTTATCATGTCCAAATGGAGGACAGATAATAGTGGACTTTACAGGTGTAGGTACTGAATTCACATAATCCCCAACTAGTATTGGAGCCTCGTTGACAATAATCCTTTGCAAAATGGGTGGTGGTGCATGAATTGGATCCTAACCTTGATTTTGATTCTGATTTTTAGCCATTTCCCTCACTTATCTCAGTTCTCTTCGAAGCTGTCTAATTATTCTTTCGATATTGGGATTTATAGTCATAATTTTGATTTTGTGAGTCTTGCATATAATGTTAACCCCCTAAAAGAAGCAAAACAAGAGAAAATGAGGCAATATGATGAATAGCCTAAAAAAAGGAAAAAAAAAAGAAGAAAAGAAACCGAATCAAATATTAACTAATAAACTAGAATTTAACTAATTGTTCTCAAACAATAGCCCCAAAAACTTGTTCGAACCAAACCCGCAAGTGTACTGAATCATTGACAAGTAATAGATTTAGTAAATTGAAATTATCATCCCACAAGGAATAATTGTAATTATAGTTTACTAGTCATAATCAAATTCAATTTAATGTAACACAAAAGAGATTTGTTTTTGTTTTTGTTATTATTCTAATTTAAACTGTAAAAGCAAGAAAAGATTGGTTTTTATCCAAAGATGAGATGAATGTATTGAATTTCAGAATCCACCAATTGATGTATAGTTCCATTTCTTGACTTATGTAAGTTAGTTTGATTACTGTGTTCACGACAATCAATAATTCATTAATATCTAATTTTATCTTCCAAGATATATTAAATCTACGTTTAACACGACCCAACCAACCCGCTCCTATTTCGAGCCCGAACTCGTCTGCAAAGCACGCATTCAATCACATGATTATTTCACACAATTGCACACGCCATAAACATTATTTCTAATATCTATTGTCTCTTTGTTAAATATTTAGTGTTGTATTTATTGTGAGCTTTTCAACACTACAAATAAGCAATTAGTTATTTAAATGGTGGCCAAACATTCAAATAACACAAGATTCATGCATATTTAATCAAGAACACAAAAATTAGCTAATAAAATAATAAAGTCTTGAATTAAAAACTATAAATCAATGGTTTCATCATCCATCCAATACATAAAAGATTTACCCTAGCATTTCCATATGAAAATTACACAAAAGAAAGTGAAACGATATCACCCGAGACTAAGAAACTTAAGAAGTACGTGAAAACTCCAATTTCTTGCTTGAAACTTTATCCCAAAAGATGCAATTTCGTTCCTTGACTGTAAAAATTCCTATTTTCTTGCTCTTCTATGATGAAAACTAGGTTCTGGACGTTCTTTTTGGCTTTGGAATATATAAAATGTAAAAATATTGCATTCCAAAAGATACCGAATTAAGAAAAAGGAAAGAACAAATTTTCCCCGTTTTACCTTGGGCGTGCATCTAGGCTTAGCTAGGGGGTGCACGCGTGTGTGAATTTGGTAGCTTCATTCGGTCTCAAAAAAGGAGGAGGTGCGCGCTTCCTCTACAGACCTAGGTGCTCACCTAAGCTTGTCCCGATCAGCTTTCAGTATTTTTGTCATAACGTTTTCTCCTGATATCATATTGAGGCAATTTAAAGAGTATTGGAAAGATAACTCAAAGAGTTACAACTATTATGTTAATATCAATTTCTAATTCAAACATTTTATAAGCCAAAAATGAGTCTCAATTTGATGTGTGATAATACATTGACTATATTTTTTTCCCTTTGACTTATTTCCTCATCCAATTGACCTCTAGTATTCTTAAAACTTCATAGTAAGGTCCGACACAACTTTTAAACATTTTCACTTTAGTCCTCAAACTTTGGATCTCTTACAATTGAGCCACTTATTTTTTTTTTTTTTTTTATCATTTTTTTCAATTTCGCCATTTATGTCTATTTGTACTTAACAAACACAATATGTATAGGATTAAACTATAATTCACCAAAATAACCAATAAATATTTTAACTTAAAGGCCCAAGTAAGTATATACACTTATCATCTAACATTCGGTAGTGAAATTAGTCTTTTGACTTGAAATCATTATAGTATCTTATATGAGGGTAATCATACTCCGGTGATATTTGATGTTGCTCTATTGAGAGTTGCTAGTACAGCTCGTTCAAGTATGTCAATAAAAATATGAAAGTTGTGAATGATTGATAAATGGTTTTCATGTTTTGATAGTAAGATATTATGATCTACATTTCATTCAGTTAAGTTGATAACGAAATCATTGGCCAAGGTGTATCATAAGTCGAAAAGAGTTTTCAACTGACATTGACTTAATAGTAGGATGAAAGATATGATCAATAATCTAGAGTGACACGCTTCATATCTCGTAATTGATCAGATCATACTGACGAATGAATTATAGTTTCATGGTAAATGAACACATTTGGTTTCGTCATACCACATGATATTTCTCATCACATATATTAATCTGACACATTGCTAGATGTTAATTTGGGACTGTTGATATAAATTGATAACAAATTAAAAAGAAATATTTTAATTTATCGATTGTGATTAGATCATAATAATAATAATTCATGTTGCTAAGTATCGTGATTGGAAACCTAATAGGTCACATAAAAGGAGAACTAGAAGAATGATGCCACTAATTAATTAATTGGATTGCTTGTTAATAGGTCCAAGTTAGTTAATTGGATTAATTAATTTATGGACCAAATTAATTAATTAGATTAATTAAATATTGGACCGGGGTTAAGTTTTAGGGATGAGCCATCCCCACCTAAACTTCTATTAACAAGCTGTTAGAGTTTGAAAACACAAGAAGAAAATTATCATCTTTCTAACATACATTAAAAGAGAAACCCCAATTCTCTTATATTTATTCCGTGTGCGAATTTTCATTAGAGGTTGAACAATTAAACAGTTGTGGATTGCAGATCTTAATTATTCTTTGCAGAATTAACAAAAATTATAATTATTATTATCACAGTTTCTATCTAAATACAAAGCAGATCTTTGGTGAGAATTAAAACATTGTTTAAATTCAGATGTACATGTTAAGTGAATTCTAAATAGTGATATCAGAGCTTACTTTATGTTTGTTAGAAATTGCTTTTGAATTTTGGAATAATCAATAGCTAATTATTGTTGATTTCGTGTTTCTATCTTTTAAGAACAAATCTATTTCCATCTTATAAAATCTGTTTTTGAAAAGAAAATGACTTTTTTTGGGTTGAAAAATGGATCAAGAAAGTGTGGTCGGCGACTACAGCACCATCAGGATTGGCGGCATGGCATGTGCGCGATGCGACCGTGCACTCACAACAGCGTTCGACGTCACTGTGCCGCATGTTGACATCCAACGCTATTGTAGAAATGACTCTCGTTGCCCTGCCATCAGCGACAATGAGCACCACAAAGGTGCAAAGCAGCACTGGCGCTGCTACTGTTATCAACAACGTGCATCACTTCTACAGTCGTGGTACGTGGTGCACCGTGAATCACCCAGATGAAGTGCCTGCAAAAGTCGGCACCACCAAGTGGAGAAGTGTTTAGGGTTTTTCGAATTGGATTTGGGGATAGGGCCTTTCCTGAAATTTGTGAAATTGGAAGCTCTTGTACGCAATTTAGTTTTCAAGTTCACGGTTTAATTTTAAAATGAAAGGCTACTGTACAATTTCAAAAATTAAAGGGGGCCCGTTTATAATTTTTAATTGGGTCAAAATGCAATTTTTCAAAAGAGGTTTCAAATGCAATTTTGAAAAAGGATTTAAATTTGATTTTGGAAAGTTTGACCCATGTTTTCAATTTTGACCAGAAATTTAATTTTCGCTCATATTAAAATTTTATTTTAAATTCACGAGTTTTTAAATTGCCGTTAAAATTGAATTTGAACTTAAATATTAAATTTTGACCCCAAATTAAATTTTATTTTATTCAAGAGTTTTATCCTAAATTAAAATACTAATTCAATTAAATTAGAGTTGAACTCTAATTTAATATTTAATTAAAATTTGGAATTAGAGTTCGGCTCTAATTTATATTTGATTAGAATTTGATTTTAATTAAATAGTTCCACCCTATAATTTTAGAATTAGAGTATAACTCTGATTTGGTATTTAATTGAAATTTGGTTTTAATTAATAAAGCCGACAATTAAATTTATTGATTAATTTGGTTAATTAATTATTTAATTGTTCTGATCCATCTATCTAAATTCGTTTAGACAACCTAATTGCTAGAAACTTGAAGTATGTTTGCGTATTATATTAGATATTATATAGGAATGTATTTATATGATAAATGTTATAGTGAAAAGTCAGAGTTGATCTCGGATTGTTGAGTAAACTCAAGACTAGTCTGTTATGTATATGTTTGGCACTATAAAATATTATATATTTCTGAATGATGGGTAACTAAAATTTATCTTTTGCTTAGTACACTCAAGGAAATTGTAAAAGTATGTTAAACTAAAACATAAGATGTGAGAAGACAAAGAGTTGCTCGTTTAATGATCTGGAGTTATGTGGAGATACAAACGATAATAGTATTAACACAATGTTTTATAAACTTGTGTTGAATACATTCAAAGTTTTAATATAATAAATGAGATTCTAACCCATTGTGAGTTAAGTATGAATTTCATAAATTTATATTAGAGGGTCATAAATTTGAATTAAACAATAGGAATTAATAAAAGACCATATTAAATTAATTGATGCAAGTTTTGGCTATTGATTCCTCTAAGGGTACTAAGAGGAAGTCTAAAAGAGGCTTTGGAAAATTATCTAAAATGGCTAAGACAGTCAAAGCAAATAAGGACATTATTAAGTTTGATGACCTTTGATATTATTGTGGAATGAAAGATCATTGAAAGCAAAACTGCAAGGCTTATCTCTACTGCATTAGCTTCTTGGGTATTAGATATTAAATATGGATTTCATATTTGTATGTACATGCAGAAACTAAATAGAACTAAACCACTAAAAAAGGGAAAAAATTACCTGTACATTGAAAATGAACAAAGGTTGCTACATTTGTCAATAGGAGCATACTTTTTGCTGTTGCCTTTAAGTTTAGTATTAGAAGAAAGGTTATTCTATTTAAACCGTTACCAAGAACATTACTAAATTTCATGTTTGGATATGAATTATTTTAATGTTAAGGACAATTGTTGTTCATTTTATCTTGATAAGATCTTAATATTTATGATAAATAACAAAATGACATTTATATTCTAAATACGGAGTATTATATAATGAGTATAGAAAATAAAAGGTATAAAAGTGATAACCTAAATATTACATATATCCGGCATCACTGGCTTGGTCACATAAATGGAAAAACACATTTTTAAATTACATAAGGATGGATATTTGGGATCAAATGATTTTGAATCGTTAGACAAATGTGAATCACAAGTTAAGCAAGATGACTACATTCTCTTTTACTTGAAAGAAGAAAGAGCCGCACAATTACTAGGTCTCATACATATTGATATATGTGGACCTATGCCAATTAATGCTAGAGTTATTTTTCTTATTTCATCACATTCACTGATGACTATTTCATTATATAATTGATGAAAAGGCTTTTACACATTTTGTTCTTTTATATTTAAAGAAAATCAAGGTAAGTAGAGGTGCAAGTGGTTATTTTGTTTTCAAGTTATGAATTTTCATTAAAGTATGAATGAATTGGTTCTTTCGGATACGGTGCTTCGGCACTTCTATTGTTTGAATGATCATTCTGTGTGTAACGCCCCGAGTTCCGTGACCCCGAAGTGCCACGTCATCCTCATTTGTCTTGAATTAAATAAAAAGATTTGCGGAAATGACTAAATTTTAAAGATCACATTCATAATTGTGAACCTCATCCGCATACAAAAACTCATTTGATTTACTTAGGGTAATTGATTAAACTTTAAATCTCAAGTTTGAAATAACCGAAATGACAAGGTAAATTAAAAATGTTCATAATTAGTAAATTTTAAAAGTAAATAACTTCATTCATTAAATCGTGCCACCACTGCCCATCAAACCCGACCGTCTCCAAAATCTGCAATTTTCGTTAAAATAATGGAATGAGTATTTCGAATAAATAGTCAGTAGACTCATCGCCAATAATTAATTTACAGAATAATTGAACACGTAATCATACAATTCATATCGTGACATCATCATATGCTCATTTTCTTGAAAATCATAGGCTCTTTAAAAAAAACATAGGGTG
>CAIGRM010216414.1:0-12894 GCA_903798335.1 Fraxinus albicans | reverse complement strand
TAAATGTTAAAAATTTTAATTATAGTATGGAACCGAAAGGAACGGAACCGAACGGAACCGAACTGAAACCGAACGGTTCCAAAATTATATTTGGAACCGACAGTTCCATTTACTAAATACCCGAAAATTTCTGGAACCGAAAAAAACCGAACAGAACCGAACCGACCCGCGCCCACCCCTAGAAATAACTCCCTTCGAATTTGAAATGGTTGTTTATGAATGGAAATTGTCATGTTGCCAATTGCTTTTGAGAAATAGCTGTAGCCTGTTAGTCATTTTCTAATTGAACCAACTTTAGTTCATTTGTATTTAATTGATGATTCTATTTTGTATAATTTCAATAGACTTGGGCTAAGTTTCTTGGAATAAAATGATACATATGCTTTTACATTGTGGAAAGTGAAAAATTCTTGAGCATTGTTTTGTAGCAGAAAGTAATGGTTTTGGCGTTGGAATTGGGTGGGGATAAAAGATGGGTCAACCTAAGGAGTTGAAGGTCTACAAGATTTTGTATTCCAATCAGTCTTAAAAAATTCATTTGCAACGATGAGTTTAGAATTGTGGAGAGACGAAGAAGATCAAGTCAGAGGCTTGTGTGTCACAGGATCTATTCCCATTCGAAGAAGCTTTTTTTTTTTTTTTAATGTGTGTTCTAAAGGGGTATGTCGTGTTGTTTGAGGAGTTGACAGATGTTGCGGTCAACGATTAATGGTTAACGACCGCCCTATCTCACTCGAAATCCTGGATCTGCCACTGCCGATTAGCTTGACAACATATGTATCTGACTATGCAATCTTGAATCCTAACAGTTATTGGCTAAGAAGCACGAATTCGCATATGAATTTTATCTTAATCCTTAATTTTTCCAACTTCATTTTTTTCAACTTCAGCAACGTCATTTTCTTCTTTATTATCATTAAAAATAACACTCCAATTTTGGCTCGTCTAATGATAGAATAACAACCTTGAGCAACCCAACACATTCAATAGTATCAAATGAGTTCCCATCAATGTCCCACATTTAGAATTCTCCTGTTGAATTGAAATTTAATACTATTATCCATTTTCAATAATAAAAATATACTCGTCAATTATTAACACGATTTTACAGGTATTAAAAGATATAAAACTATTGTGTATTTCCAATAAAAAAAACTCTTAACTGTCAATTAAATTAAAACTCTAGTTGTGTATTTCCAATAAACATTATCTATTTTTAATAACTTATTGATAATTATAATAATATTTATCTATTAAGTAAGTTTTTTTTGTCAATCTATAGTTTAAAACTAATAAAAATCTTATTCATATGTCCTAACATATCCGACATGTATAAAAAATAATTAAAAAATATAAGTTAATTAAGAAATATGCATCCGATACGTATCGGAAAAAAAAAAAAAACAATTAATAAAAACATGTATATTTTTGGAGCATATCGGAGAATACCCAAGCTTGGATACGTATCAAACACGACTACATAATGAGTTTACAAATATCCGTGCTTCATAGGGTATTGGAAGTCTTGCCGACTTAATCATGTCATCCCAGACCAAGAGAAACAAGGAGCCTCTTTAACATGGTTCAGACCACGAGTCCGGAGTCCCTCTCAAAAAGATACGAGTATTAACTAAAATTAAAATTCTTTCCTTCTAGCAGAAAGTTTTAGCTAGTGCTGAACCAGCCCCATATGTTTATACTTGATGGCTAAATAAAAATATAATCCAATATAATGAGAAGATAACAACTTACCAATTATCAAGACTGATAGACATCGGGTAGCCGGAGACCCACACTCGCAGCAGATTTTCCTAGTATTCTTTTCATCTCATCAGATCTATCCACTGCAATGTTGTATGAAAACAGTAGATCCTGCATCACCACCATGACACAAAATCAAATTTTGAAATATAACTAATTACTAGTATTGCAATTAGGAAAAAGGCTAAGAGCTGACGTGCTTACATTTTGAGTTCAGTAAAAGGGTTATTCAAGCTAGATATTCCCACATCCGCATATATACAAACACAGATAAAGATGAAACATTTTAAATCAAGTCAATCGATTCAAAAGTCAGTCCAACAGGCAGAAAATAGTGGTCGTTCTTTAGAAACATTAAACTCAAGAATAAAACCCATACATATTATTGTGCCTTAAATATTGAAGGTTGATTGGACAGTAATTTCTGACAAGACATCTATGAGCAAGTATCAAGTATACATAACAATTAACAATAGTAGGCACAGATTGAGGACCCTTCTTGGCAAGCAGAAACCAATGGCGGAGCTAGGATTTAGCCTGAGTGGATGACCCTATGCCCCCCCACACCAAATTAAAACAATATATCTCAGTCCATGAAGTGGTATCTTTTTTAGGTCTCTATCAGTCCAAATTGAAATTTTATATAAATCTATTTTGATGAATAACAGAAACACGAATAGTCTCATATCTTCACAGAAGATAAATTTAAGAAACAAAAATCAAACTTCTTCAAGTTTTCATTAATCCTAATGCATAATAGATTGAAATTTCACAATAAAATTAATAAGCAGCGTACGCCAAACAGAAGAAGAAGCAGGCACCAAAAAATGGGGTGAACCGGGGGAGAAGAGAGAAATTAGGGCAAACGGAGAAAAAGTTGGCAGCCGCCAATCGAAATTTTATCAATTCATTAATTGCTCCAATTATAATGAAAAATCCAATAAATAGTAAAACCTAACCCTACTAGGGAAGGGTTTGGGCCAACTCAATAAGATTAGCCAATAATAGAAAACATAAATAATAAAAATCGACAATAAAAATAATCTCGATCGGCAAGCTCAATAATAGAAAATATAAAATCCACAATAAATTTAAATCTCGATGATGTCCGAATCAACTCTCTTGGGGTGGGAAAAAAACTCGACCCTGTCGAGTGGATAAGTCATAAAAGGCGGCAATCAATCGCCCAACCATAAACTAAGAGATTGAATGAGCTTCTTTCGACGTCCATAAAAGCGTGTCAGTGGTGGTCTGAATTTGGTGTCCCCACCAATGTCCTCTGAATGTGTATAAGGAGAACTGAACAAAGGAAGATCTTGCTGACTCCGATAGAGCTCCAATAAATTTGGGCCAAGCTGTTGGAGGGTCTGTCTAGTAATCCATGTACAGTCAGACTCAGGCCAATCAGCCCAACGAACAAGGAAGCGTTGAATCACTCCATCTTTAGTCAACACAATATGTTCATCTAAAATAGTATCAATTTTATCTATGTGCTGGGAAATGTGGTATTGGGTTAGAAGTGGCAAGAGATTTAAGGTCCAGGTGATGCGGACATCATCAAGATGATCGAGATTTATTTATTTTTATTGTTATTGGACTTTATTATTTATGTTTTCTATTATTGGGTTTGTAATAGCGGGTTAGCCCAAACCCTTCAAGTTAGGTTTTTTTTGCTATTTATTGGATTTTCATTGTAGTTGAATCGATTAATGATTGAATTAAATTACAATTGACGGCTACCAGGCTTTCTTCCCTCCCTTGTTCTTCTTACGATTTCTTCCCCTGCCTTTTCATTCTTCTTCTTCTTTTGCTTTGATTCGTCTTTCTATGGTAATAATTTCCAATTCATCCTACATCAAATTTGGTATTACAGCTAAACTCGAGAGATAATTCGTTTACACAACTCTCAACCACAGCCCACCATCGCTGTGAAACTAGTCGGCTGCCACTGCCATCAGCCTCTCCAACAATTACAACAGCCGCCCAAACTACAACTTGAATAATTGAAACTGCCCATCTATTCCACCAAACCACAACACACCAACAATTTACCACCTAATTCCACCGCCGCCATCGCCTAATTCCACCGCCACAGTCATCTATTACGTGCACCCAACTCCCCGACCAAACACACAATTGTCGACACGACGCTGTAAAAAGAAAAATTCAGTCATCGTCGACCGTAACCCAGAAATCTCACCACCAACTATAACTTCAACCCTCACCGCCAGCCACTCCTCACAGTCACCAATAAAATCGACATCGTCTCTATTCTAGCCGCTAACAGAGTACCAAGAAATCTCACAGGCTGCTTCGAATCAACGACCCTGTGAAGTTAGCTCCTCTCACCGGCGGCTAGAACCATCATTGACCGGCAATCCAGTAGCTTCACTATCAACTTCCCTGCGTTGGCCTCAGAGTTTTATTTCAGCCATAGTTTGTAATTTAGGCCTCAGTTTTGTCGATTTGATTGGTGCTTTGGGCATCGATTCGGGCCCTATTTTTTTTGTCATTTGCTTTAGTTCCTTTAGGCCTCGATTTAGGCCCCTATTTTTGTAATTTGCTTTTGGTTAAAAAAAATAGTGTGCGGAAAAAAAAAGTATTTTCTAACATTTTTGTAGGTACCTCTTTTTGACCTGCTGATTGAATCAGTTATTTCAATGAACAAAACGAAGAGCTACTCTTTCTTTGTCTTGATGCTCAGTTACCTCGATGAACAAAGGGGAGTTCCTATTTCTCTATATTTCGTTTATACTACTGTTTCATTTTAAAATTGCATCAATTGAATTTTTGTGCTGCCATTATTCTAATTTTTATCCACGATTCACGTCCCTAAATCCCTAACCGTGTTATAGTCCCACTTTTATTCTACTTATTTTAATTCTTAACATTATTATATTCTCACTTTTATCCTACTTATTTTATGTGATTAAGCTGTTGATTAGTATTTGACACTTGCTTTATTATTTTACATCGCTTGGCGGGATTAGCTTGCCATATTTGGATTTACATAATCCTAAAAAAAAGAAGTGTTGATCAGGTTGTTGTTTCAGTTTTAAAACGAGTTGTTTATTGATCTCTCCATACACTTCATTTAGCTGGTAGTATATCTAGTTCCAATGCACTTCATTTAGCTGGTAATACATTGCATGTAGTTGCATAGTGGTCGGCTTGTCATATCTAATTCCAATAATCTGACCATGAACCCCTCCCAATTTGATGCCCTCACCCGACAATTCGCACAAGTTGCCACTAACCAGCAACAATTACAAACTCAATTAGCGGCTGTCCAAATTGAGATGACCGCTACTCGTGAAGAGAATAGAGACTTAGCTGCTAGGTTGTACACCTTTGAACAAACCTCACATTCGAGTGAAGCTGAAAACTCGGAAGTGTCCAGCAATAGGTATTATAGTCGTCCCCAAGTGGCCGACAACACGTTGGCGTCACCGTAGGGATGGACATCAAGTTCGTGAACGGGGGCAAGAACTTCCCCGTCACGATACTCAGTCTTCTCATCGCCACGATGAGCGTTTCTTTGGAAATGCCCTAAAATTTGATGGTTGCTTAGACCCTAGGGTATTTACTCAATGGATTAGAGATATGGACTGTTTCTTTGCATAGTATGGGGTCCCAGAAGACTAGAAAGTTCAATTTGCTAGTCTGAAATTAACTGGCACTGCTCAACTCTTTTGGGAAAGTGTTGAAAAGCTCTTTGAGTGACGTCGTGCTCTCCCTGCTGGGAGTTGGGATGAAATGAAGCGTCGACTTCAAGATAAGTACTTACCCCAATCGTATAGGGGTAATTTGTTGGACCAATGGAATAAGGGGGCCCGACCAGTGACTGAGTACGTTACTCAGTTTGATGAATTTTGAATGAGATGTTAGGCCTTTAAGGATGAAGCCAAAACCTTAAGTAGGTTTAGGCAACGCCTCAGGGATAATTTTAAACATGAGCTTGTCCTTCGGGATGTTTCCTCCGAGACTATGAGTTAGTTACTAGGGTTCCGTATAGAAATCGTGGTGATAACCGTACCCCTATCTCTTCAGTGCGCACCCCTCCCCCTAAGTCTATCATAGGACCTCTTCCATTTAAGGTTCCTCTTGTAGGGAAAAATAAAGGTAAAGGTCCTGAAATTCCAACGACATCCTCCGTTAGCATACAATTTTGTTGCACGAAGGGCAGAACAAACCTGCTTGAAATGATCCGGTGTTGATCCTTAGTTTTACTATAGACGAGAATGTCATCAAAGTAGACAATAAGGAACTTATCCATAAAAGGTTGAAGAGTCTGTGTCATTGCTCGTATAAAAGTACTTGGGGCGTTGGTTAGTCTAAAAGGCATAACCAGCCACTCATAAAGACCATCTTTCATTTTAAAAATGGTTTTCCACTCGTCATCGGGGCAGATCCTAATCTGGTAATACTCACTCTTCAAATTGATTTTAGAAAATATTCTAGCATCAACCATCATATTTAACATATCGTCAAGCTTAGGAATGGGGAAGCGATACTTCACCGTGATCCGATTGATGGCATGACTATCTATGCACATCTTCCAAGAGCTATCTTTTTTAGGCATCAATAGGGTAGGATCTGCGTAATAACTAAAACTCTCACGAATGAATCCTTTGTGAAGGAGTTCTCCTCTGAAGTTTAGTGTGCTCGGTAGGATTTATCCTATAATGAGGCAAAATTGGAAGTGACGCTCTCGGGACCAAATCTATGGCATGTTGAATGTTTCGTAACGGAGGTAGCTGGTCAGGTAAGTCCTCAGGGAAGACATTCTAAAACTCTTGAATGATCGCCTAGGTTTCAGGAGGGGCTACTATTGGGAAGTTCAAGGGAACCTCTATGACAACCAAGACAAACACGACAAAATCGCCCACAAGTGTGTGTTCGAACTCCATAGGGTTAATGATATGTAACTTTTTTCGTTCCTCGCTTTTCTTTGTTTCATGCGAGCCAACAGGTTTCGAAGGTAGTAGGTTAATGTGAATCTTCTTTCCATTAAACACAAAGAAACATGAATTGGATCGACCATAAATGGTTACATCTAAATNATTACGTGATCGACGTCCATTTAAATGACGTCACACCATATATGATCCTAATACTCGAAAAAACTAAATAGGTACCAGACAACGTTCTTTTACAGCTATCGATGAAGCATAAACCCAAGAGACGCTATATGGCTGAGGGTGAGGAATTGGTTTCAACCTAAGACGGGATACAGTAGCCATCGAAACTGCACTAATCCAACTACCACTATCCACAATGACTTTACAATCCTTATTATTGACCTTGATGTGAGTGTGGAAAATGGCATGACATCGCCAATCATCAGCATTTTTGGGATGAATCAAGGTACAACGTACAACACCTAATCTAGACATGTCGGGAATAAAGGGTCTTGACCCTAGATCCGCGAGGAGGGTCTGAATACAACCTAAGAAGGTATCTTCATTATCATCCAAGTCCTCAAACTCTTTGAACTTAGGCTCATAAACTTGATCCTCCAACAGGTCATCTACTACACCCTCACGTTCCTCCATAACTAGGGCTCTACTAGGACAGTTAGATGAAATGTGATCGAAACCCTTACAGTTAAAGCATTGCAAGTAGGAGGACGTCCTTGGAACTTCAGGATCTTTACCTTTATTTTTCCCTACAAGAGGAATCTTAGATGGGGGAGGTCCTAGGATAGACTTAGGGGGAAGAGTGGGCGCTAAAGAGATAGGGGTACGGTTGTCATCACGATTTCTATACGGAACCCTAGTAACTAACTCATAATCTCAAACAAAAGAATAAGCATGGTCAAGAGTGGAAACACCCCGAAGGACAAGCTCACGTTTAAAATTATCCCTGAGGCCTTGCCTAAACCTACTTAAAGTCATGACTTCATTCTCAATGACCTGACATCTCATTCGGAAGTCATCAAACTGAGTAACGTACTCAATCATCGGTCGATTGCCTTGTGTGAGAGCATTCTATTGATCCAACAAATTACCCCTATACTATTGGGGTAAATACTTCTCTTGAAGTCGACGCTTCATTTAATCTCAACTCCCAACAGGGAGAGCACGACATCTCTCAAGGAGCTCCTCAACACTCTCCCAAAAGAGTTGAGGAGTGCCGTTAATTTCAGACTAGCAAATTGAACTCTCCGGTCTTCTGGGACCCCATACCAGGCAAAGAAATGATCCATATTTCTAACACATTGAGTAAATACTCTAGGATCTAAGCAACCATCAAAGGTTGAGGCATCTAATTTAATGTTTCTAAAGAAACGCTCATCGTAGCCAGGAGGCTACTGAGTATCGTGACGGTGATGATCTAGCTCCCGTTCATGAACTTGACGTTCATCCCTACGGTCACGTCTAACATGTTGTCGGCCACATTAGAGACGACAATAATGCCTATTACTGGACGCTTCAAAGTTTTCAACTTCAGTCGAATGTGGGGTTTGTTCAAAGGTGTTCAACCTAGCAAGTAGGTCTCTATTCTCTTCATGAGTAGTAGTCATCTCAGTTCTGACAGCCGTGAATTGAGTTTGTAACTGCTGTTGGTTAGTGGCAAGTTGCGCTAATTGTTGGGTGAGAGCATCAAATTGGGAAGGGTCCATGGTCAGGGTACTAGAACTAGGTATGACAAGACAACCACTACGCAACTGCATGCAAAGTACGACCAGCTAAATGAAGTGCATATAGAGATCAATAAACAACTCGATTAAGAACTGAAAATAACAACCTAAGTATTTAAATTTATTTATTTTTTTGGATTATGTAAATCCAAATAAGGCAAGCTAATACTATTGATCTATGTAAAATAGCAAAGCAATGGTCAAATACTAATTAGCAACTTAATCACGTAAAATAAGTAGGATAAAAGTGGAAATATAACAAGATTAGAGATTTAGGGACGTGAATTGTAGGTAAAGATTAAAATAACAGCAGCACAAAAATTTAAATGATGCAATTTTAAAATGAAACAGTAATATAAACTAAAGATAAAGAGATAGTAGCTCCCCTTTTGTTCGTCGAAGTAACCGGGTCAATCACCGGGTTAAAAGAGGTACTTAAAAATAAATGTATGTTAGAAAATACTTTTTTTCCACTTTTTTTTTGTAAACAAAATCAAACACATATATAAACAAACATGGGCAAAATTGGACCCAAGTGACAAATTAGGGCGGTGGTCCAACGAAAGGCCCAACCGATTGCGTTTGGGCTGCCAGTCGACGACCGAAGATAGGTCTGACTGCCAATGAGGTAAGTGAACTGCTTGGGGACGTCGATTAGAAGCAGTTGGCGGGGTGTTGGTTGCGGTAGTAACTGGTAATTGGGGCTGTCAGCGTGTTGGTTCGGGCAGATTTGTGGGCGGTGAACCGTCTAGGGTTTAGGTTGACGGCGTTGTAGTGTTATAAAGAGGGGTGTCGATTGCTTGGTAAACAGACTTTGGTAATTAAAGTACAGACTTTGGTGGGTTGCAGGTTCATGGCGTCGACTGAAATTTAGGGAAAACTGATGGTGGTTTATGAAGGTACATCAGTGTTTGGGTGCTATTTACTTAGCCATGAGTGGTGGAATTGGTTAACGCGAAGAGGTTGAATTGGGTGGTGGATGACATGTTGGTTAACGCGGAGAAGTGGAATTTGGTGTTCTAGAATGCAAATTGATGATGGAATCCAGGTTTAGCTCTGATACCAAATTTGATGCGAAATAGATTGAAATTTCACAATAGAATTAATAAGCAGCGTACGCCAAACAGAAGAAGAAACGGGCACCAAGAAAGGAGGTGAACTGAGGGAGAAAGAGAAATCAGGGCAAAGGGAGAAACCTTGGTAGCGGGCAATCGAAATTTTATCAATTCATTAACTGTTTCAATTACAATGAAAAATCTAATAAATAGTAAAACCTAACCCTACTAGTGAATGGATTGGCCAACTTAATAAGACAATCTCAATAATAGAAACCATAAATAATAAATTTTCCACAATAAAAATAATATCGATGGGCAAGCCCAATAATAGAAAATATAAAATCCACAATAAAAAAATAAATCTCAATGATGTCCGCATCAAATCCATTATACGAAAGAGGGAGATCAAAGAATTTAAATAGGCACAAAGGATGGGTCAAGATTACTTAAAAAGAATGATCATTGAACCAGGGGGAAAGCCCAGTTAAACGTGAAACTATAGAAAAGCATTGCAGTGACTATACTTATTGAGGTCAAAGAAGAAAAAATTCTGTGAATTGGAGAAATACAAAAAAAATTGTAGAACAGAGGTAGTTCCTTCTAGAAAAGGTATCATTTCTCCACAATGAATAACCATAAGGTAGCATTAGAGCCAGTGGATTTGACAAGAACAGGACTACTGAAGAAAAATATAAGAGAGAAGCTGCAACCAATTAAATTGTGGCAAGATATCATTGAGGAAAATTTTTTCTTGAAGAACATTTCAGCCCCTCATTTGACAGTTCCACAGGGGAATTTTACTTTATGTGTTATTTTTCTTTCGCACTTGAGTTGTTGTGAGGGTGGGGGGGGGGGGGGTAGAAGCCCATCAGTCGCAAAAATAATTTCTCTCAGCCACAGTAATCTAGAAACATTAAAACAAGAAGTCAAACATCCCAGAGAAGCAGGTTATGCATCAAAAAGTGTGGATAAAGAAATGTTTCCTGTCTCTAACATGCATAAGGATAGATAAATATAGTAAAAAACAGATGACGAGAAAACCAGTTAGGTGAAGACAAAAGCGCGAAAGAATACAGCAATCAGGCATGATTGTGCATCAAAAGTTGTATATCATATTCTAAAACTACGGACCAAATGAATAGGTACAAAACATGGGTGATCAGAAAGAAGCTTAGAAGCAATGGTCATACTAATCAAGGAAGCAAATTAAGCAAGATTTTAATTATACTACTGCACTCTAAGCTTTGAAGCGTGAAGGGGTATGTAGGCTCTGTAGGAACTCAAAGATCATATTTGGTCAAATACCTTACCTTGATTTACGACTTCTATTTTATAATTCTTTATTTTTATCCAAAAGAAAAGGGAGGATTACATCTCATTTTTGGTTCAAATTCACTCTGTTGATTCAATCATATAATGTTAATAATCCTGTCAGAACAAGGTTTATCCTTGCAGCATGACATACAATACTAATCCATCATACTCTATGATTGAAATTCTAAGCTAGTTCCACCAAAACTACTTTAATTTTTCTTATTTCTTAACATTTAAGTAAAACCCATATCTCTATAACAAACTACCAATTTTCTACTGCTATAGAAATGGTAGTATCAAAATGTTTAAGGCAAATCAATAACCCGAAAAATTGTATAGCAGTACAATAATATACCTTGTGATGATGAACACTGTTGAGATAGACTGTGTAATCATGCGCAAGCTTCAATTTTGTTGGGTTCTCAGAATTGACACGATTCCTGAATTCTTGCTTGATGAAATCAGTGAAATGGGAATTATGTTCTTGTCTTCCAATGTGCTTCCTCACCGCTTTCAGAAGTTCCCTGTACACCATCTTTCCTGTTCTATATGGGCCTTGAAACGATGAACCCATTTCTCCCTCTCCTCTTCCTTTTATTTTCTGTTTTTCACAATAAAATGAGTAGGAAGTTATTCTTATTGTTGGTGCGTCAATTGGGCTTTACACAGAAATCTTGGTGGTCCATTTCTACATTGAAAACCACAATAGTAAAAGGTATCAAGATTTTCCATTTCAATTTCTTCCCAAGTAATCAGAATAATGCGTATTCCAATATAAAATCTGAAAGAGGGGCTAAAGGAAAGAGGTAAAATAACTGACCTTGGTTCTGTGAGAAGAACTGCGATTGACGAGATGGGGTAGTTGGGGAATAGTTGTGCGGCTAGTTGAAGATGGAGATGCTAATCGAGGATTGAAGACTATGAAGCCAAATCCTAGGCCTGTTTGATTTGTTAAATTTTCAAGGAAAATTTTCCGACCTCCCACTTGTGCTGTTTGATGGCACAAATTTTTGAAGGTAATTTTTTTCCTCCAAACCCACCCACGTGTGGGAAAATGAATTCCAGTTTTTTGGCCAATTTTTTTTTTTTTTGCAATAGAAATAAATTTCATAATCAATTGTAAAAAAATATTTCAGTTTAATGAATAATTTTCATGTAAAACGAAACCAAACAAACACTAAATTTTGATGAAAAAATGGTGCAAAAATAGTTTTTGAGCAAACTTTTTTTTTTTTTTAATTTTTTGGCAATGGTAACAAATTTCATAACCAGTTGTAAAAAAAAAAAAAAATCACTTTAATAAACAATTTCCAGGTAAAATGAAGTCAAACGTGAACAAAAAGATCCAATAGATCCAAAATTTTAAAAAAAATTCGGGTGGAAAATTATACCAATCAAACACACTTAATTAACAATTCCCTGGAAAACAAGTTCTAGGCAATTATTTTCCCTGGAATTCATTTTTTTTAACCCATTTTCCACTCTTACAATCAAACAGACCCTTAGAATAAGAATTTTACTAAAATCTTACAAATTATTATATTCACAGAAGAATATTTCTTCTGTCTAATAATTTTAGACAACTGACTCTTGAAAAATTTGTTTTAATTTTATGATGCTACAAGCTCTTTTTTTTGCATCTTTTAAACCTTCTAACATAGTTTTATAGCCTTTGTTCGCTCTCCAAATTTTGAGATCCCCTTGTCCGCTCACTTATGTTAGTCATGTTATTGAGTTCTCTTTTTAAGAATATTTGAACCTTCTTTTATCAAACCTTGATCAATGAATCTAATATGTTGGTTCTAATTGTGAAGTGAATAGATCAAAATAAGTAGTGCTTCACTATGTCATCGACTGTAAAATCAACATAATATATTTGATATTCACCATCAATTGGGTTAGGTATAGGTAGTGTTGGGTTGTTATTTATCAACTTAGGAGTTGTAAGCAAGGGCGGAGCCCAAGGAAGTACAGTGCAGGCACAGGCTTGCACTGAACTTTTGGGTCCAATCCAATGGTCCGAATTTTTTTACTTTTTTTAAAGAGGAAATTACACAAATCCAGGTATTTCAAAATCACATTTCAAAAATCAAATTGGATAAATTATTTTTCAAAAAT